>JABASI010003307.1:0-16891 GCA_019776505.1 Tomocerus nigrus
TAGCTCCAAAACTCCGGGAGTTGATTCTTTTACGCCAAAAAAAGATAAGAGCAATTATAATAGTGAGCTCAGTCACTTTACAGCAACGGGAACCTGCACTTTAATCTTTTTTAAGACATTATAATATACTAGAGTCACAAGGAATGTCAAGGAATGTGGAATGATTGCGTTTTCCTCTTTCAAATTGTTCATAAAGGGACAAAAAATTTGATTTTCTGATTGCGATGTAACTGATGTGAGCGAGCCCTCGAAAAATGCTTTCTTCCCTGGACCGGAAAAGAAAACCTTCCCGCTTCCCAAGAAGCATTCTTCCCGATTTCCCGGGACTGCCGGTCCCGCGTTGAAAAAAGATCGTTTTCCTGCACATTTTTCTCTTTCCGGATTTTTATTTCCTTCCTGGATTTTTTTCGAGGGCCCGGATGTAAGAATGGAAGGGAATAGGATAATATTATTATGATGTGATCGGAGCGATTGGATAAGATGTGAACATTCCTTCTTCAGGAAGTTCACAATGGTGTAGCAGCCGATAGAAGAAGAATGTATGGAGTTTGGGTCTTACCCTTACCTGATGTAAAATCTTTTCGCTCCCATCAAACTTTTTTGGTGTGCCACTAGTGCCACTGAGGTCAAAAGGAAGTTATTGATTGAAAGTTAGGTCCCTACAGTTCCTAGGTGAAGGTCATTGGGGTCGTTCCGGTACTTTTTATATGATTTGGTTTACGGTGGTTTATCTATAGTAATACGAGTTGCAATAATAGTAATGTGTAGACTTAATTAGACTGTTATGGTATTGTACACTACAAACATGTGAACTGCGTGCCGTGTATAGTGAGTCAATAATTTGACAAAGCTTAGTCTTGCGTGACCATCCACGAGTAACACCCCTTTGAAAGTTCAAATTCTGGGTAGGTTAGTAATAGAGCTAATAGTAGGTGACATGTGTGAATACATTAGTGTGATTAATAATTTATACTTTCACTTTCATCTTGTCCGATAACCTTTCTTTTTCCATGTTAAAATTAAGTCTTTTTGTAAACTGTTCGAGTTCGATCATGGAAGAAGTTGGATTTCACTATGCCCAATTTTCACCAAGTGGAAAGTGAAGTGAACGTCAAATTTTTTATGCAATTGTAGGCGAAAACCTGTATTTACACGGTGAAAGTTTTGCTGACTCATTTCCAAAGCACTGTTACACACCCAAGAGTATGTCATGGTCATGGATCTTCATAACTCTTGATCCTTGGCATGTATACGGTAGATAATAATATGTACGTGGATATGCTATAATAGGTTTAGGTATTATGATTCAATAATTCTCACTTGTGATTTGGGTTGCGTCAAATACGTCGTATAAATAGCATTTATTGTTTGTTCAACTTCTCCAACATCCCTGATAACGTTTCTCATTTTATTGTGCACGTTGGAGTTTAAATTATTTTTCTTATAATTTTACGTTCACAGGAAAATGAAGTAAAAGTCTAATAATGTGTGGTAGAAAAGGCAACAACAAAGATGTTTTGATGTGCTGTTTATTAAGTACCGGGACGGTGCTTTATGCGAACAATCCATCTGTATATCTCTGTGGGCCACAAAATTTCCGATAATGTATCTCAGAAATGCAACTGGATAAGCTAGAACTACTAGTTTCAACTAGAGTCTCTAAGAATGTCAAGTTTATGTTTTCTTCTTTCAAATTGTTCAGAAAATAAAGTGTTTTTCTTTTCTAATAATTAGTGTCGTTTATACAATGTAAGTATGGGAGGGAGAGTCGTTACGTTGTGTGTATTTTGTGCTGCGGGTACGGTTGTCGGTTACACTTCGTTAAACCATGTAATTCAATATAGATACAAGGAAAAAGCAACCAAGCAATGGGAATAAATTAAACTGAGTTTCAAATCAAGTTTTTGCTTAGCAAAATTACTAACGTTTTCCTTTCTGCCACTAAACACACACTACAATATCGATAGGTTCTAGAGCTTATACTTTCACCATAATCTAATGTACACTAATGTACAGGTTGCGCCCGAAATAACTTTCTCCCTCTTTCAACCTCAATTTCACAAACTAATAACTTCATTGCAACAAAAGCAATGGTATCTGAGAAACCATTCATCTCTTATTGTTTGATATTTGATAATCTAAATGTCTAAGGTCAAACTAAAAATTAAGTAGTTAACAGAGGAGCGAAAATATTTAATTTGGGCAGTCCATCTTTTCGGGATTGGCGGCTGTGAGGTCGAAGTAACTCAGATACATTGTTTAAGAACAATAATTAATAATAATATATAATTGTAATAATCAAATTATTGAACCTTTTATCCGAAAACAGGGAGAATAAACTTTCTTTTGAGTACGAAACTTAATTTAAACAATATTAGTAATAATAATAAACACCTAAGTATAAAATCCCTTTCTTGTACTTAAAATCCCTTGAACATCACAAAATTAGCATTTCATCGTCGTGAGCTTGCATTTTGTGACAGAAAACGGTCATTAATATGGTGAAAGTACGACTATGAAGCACTATAATTTACAATTGCAGGGCCTTGTACAACTAGCATTGATTTAATATGTACACTAAAAACCATATAACATTCATTGACACTTTGACACTTGACACAGCTTTTTATTTGTAGTAATCATGTTATTCTATTGGTGCTAATACAATAGTATGATAATTACGTAATATTTTTTGATACTTGTACTGAAATGCACTGTTGCACGCACTATAATACATTTATAACTACCTGTGCTGCACTGGATACCTCTTAGCACCAAGGAGTCATTGTCATTTGTAACAAATACAGTTAGATTAGGAATAAATTATAGGTTTTCTAAATTACGTACAATATTAAAATCCTTTCTGTAATATTATGTGGAAAACACACAAGGCTCTCTTAGCCACCCATTCACGAAATGAAACGGAAGTTGATAAAAGCTTAAAGAATGGTAAACAAATTACTAATGTCAATGTGACAAGGTTAATTTACATTACTATTTGACTATTATATGGATAATAATGGTAGTGGTACACAATTACACAACTACACAGTTCATAGTACATACTAGGATAACAATTAATGACAATAATGTAATGATAAACATTGGAAACAGATTTTTGTAGTACTTTTAGTATACTAGTTAGTACGATCATCAATTGCTAACAATTAAGTTACCTACTGTTACTGCATTTACATGAGAAATATTTACATAGACATATCACACAGATTTTGCTTGTTGAAACTTCAGCGGTTAACGAGAAGGGAATTAAACTCAATGCGAGCGAGCGAAACAATTTTCAGCAGAAAGTTGAACCAATCATTCGGTATTTCATATCTCTATTTATTTTGATCCTCTCTTTGCCTTTTCAGCTGCAGTCAGGGCTACCTTCATTTGATGAGACATGTACGTGAAGAGTGAAGACCAAGCTTCTTTTAGCTCAGGCGTCCACATATCTTGCAATGACGGTTCGATTGCTTTCACAAATTGAGGTCCAATGTGCTGAAATCAAAAAGAAATTTCCTTTTATTCCTCATGAATGCTAAAAAGCAGACTTCCGATGAAGATATGTAACTTTCGTAACGAAAGTTCAAAGGATGAGGTGCGTAGGTAGGAATAAGTTAATGACAGGGCTGGAATTATTAAAAGAAATCCGTTATTCTAAGACTTCCTCGCTATGTAGTGTAGTCCTGTCCTTTGATGATTTGACACACTTTGTATTTTATCAAAAAGTCAGGTGTCTACTTTCCTGACTCTCTTAGTTATGTAATATTAACACAACTATATGCAGACAAAATCACACTTCTATGCTGTTTCTTTAAGGCTGAGTTTTACAATCCTGTGCTCTTAGAACTCTTAGTAGTGAGCCAAGCCTTAAGCCTTAGCAATGTTCTTATTGAACGGCCAAATTGTAGAAGATGTCGCATTTAATACGGAAAAGTACGGTTGGGAATAAAATAATGTTGTCTTGTAGTTAGTAAGCTCAAAGCTGATATAAGACAGAACAGACACCATTAATAGTTTGAAATGCACCCCACAGTNGTAAATTACCTAGATTAATGAAATCGAACTAGGAAATACTGTAAAGTACGGATGGAAAATCCAGAAAGTCATCCTATCTAACTTTCCTATTTATTTAGCGGTTTTAATGAAGAAATAGTAAGATGAGAAAAACAATCATCTGCTAGATAAAAGCTATACTGCTGTTGCTGTTAACTGTAAACTGCTTCCGCCTCATGTTGGAAATTGAAAATCCTCATGTAAAATAAACTAGCCTAAAAATAGAATGTAAAATAACATATAGCTACAGAGTCTGAAAGTGTGAGACCCCTAGCCCCTAACCCCAGTAGTGCAGTGACTGACAGTGACGTTAAATATTTACTTATACTTTCCGACAGAGATTTAAGAAAAAGTACTTCACGAAATTTAGCCGGTGCATTAACACTATCGGAATTTAAGGAGGGGTTTCAAGTTTCAGGTTCGCAAAGATCTGCAGTCTACATTGAGATCTACTCATATTTTTTGAGTGCATCAGGAGCAAAAATTTTGAAAAATATAATTCTGTATTACAACAAAATGCAGTTTTTTGGAATAGGGATAATGTATAGAAAATGTATTTTGATTTTTATCGCATATTTAGAGGAAGAAAGTTGTGACAATTAACTCCAGACGCCTCCGGCATTTATTTGCTCTATTTTCTAAATGTTTTTGTAGCCCTGCACGTTTTCATCAAAACGTCGGGACCAAGTTTTTGCGATTTTGTATCTGAATTGCATGACCACACCAAAAGCTGGACATGCTGTTCTTATGGGAAAAAATTATTTTTGTTGCTTCCACATATCTCAAAACTAGCACGTTTCCTTAAGAAATACATTGATGACAGTCCGGTTTTA
This sequence comes from Tomocerus nigrus, assembly GCA_019776505.1. Taxonomy (NCBI): domain Eukaryota; kingdom Metazoa; phylum Arthropoda; class Collembola; order Entomobryomorpha; family Tomoceridae; genus Tomocerus; species Tomocerus nigrus. Next base: position 4,893 of record JABASI010003307.1, read on the forward strand.
TTAATAGTGATCTATTGCCTTTGCCACGTTTATGTACCTGCACAGGTTGGTGCTACAAAGTAGACATAATATTGACTTTCCTTATGTAAATAACATTTTGTATTTTCACACCTAAATGAAACACAAAAGAGTCGAGCTCGAGTCTATTAAAGCAAATTTAACTTTCACTTCACTTTCACTTTAACAAAAGTGAAAGTAGTGTCGCCGTTCTCTATAACGTGAATTGTGAATGCATGGGCTACTTTGTGGTTCCAATTTTTCCTTCAAGGCTGAAAATAAGGTTGTACGCTTTAATTTCCATGCAGTATTGACTTTTATAAATATGTATTTAGTGGATGATACTTACGTCAATGTATTTCTTCGGAGCTCCATAATAGAAATGTGCCTTGCCCAGTTCTTCCAGAAGCTTGTCCAATTTATCTTTTTCATCTAGTCTAGCCACAGCTTTCTGTACAAATGCCATTACCCTGCGAAATATGTTAAAATCATCCTTTAGGCTTCTCTTTATATTGAAAATAAGTAGGTACCATCCAATACTACAAGATATAAGCGTTAGTTATTATTAGGCACATCATTTTATTATCTAGTAACCGCCATTGCCATTATTAAATTCTATACAAACATTAATTTACACTTCATTAAAAATTGTCGGTATGCTGGTTAATGGTAAATACGATAATGATGCAAATGCATACAAAAGGTCAGTACCTAATCGTAGCTTTAATAATAAGGTTCTATTCACATCAGAGTTGAATCTATTCAAGTCATATTCATATATATATATAAATTATAACATACTCAATCAATACTATATGAACAGTTTGGTAGCGATCAAATGATTTTCGTTTCAGGCAATATGTTGCACATACAATATTATGGCTTCATGAAAATATGAGACTAATAACCAAGAATTACTATATTGAGAAATGTGATAGTGACGAAATGCAACGAAATGCTATAAATAATGGAAGCCAGAAGAACAAAAGCAGTATAGTATAAACCGAGATTGGAGACGAGATTACATTCGACATGAAGGGGGAATGGAAAGTGAAGTACAAATGAGACAAAACATGACAAACAACGAAGCAACAGCATTATAAAACCAGTCAAATATCAAGAACAGGTAAAATGATATTTGATTGGATACTTTTATTTTCATTCAGTTATAGGTAGGATGATTAAATTAAAAAACAATTCTGTTCAGTGTTCACTTTCATGTAGATTGCATTGGTAGTGAGTAGTTTAGTGTTAAAATGTGTTGACAATATCAATTATATTATACACTTGATTATAGTATGTTAATAACATGCTTTTCTATAATTTTCCAAATGAAACTTTGCTGAATATGCATAACAGTCATTCAGTAAGCATAAATTATACTAAGTATATGTACATTACCATTACATTGTATTTAATTAATATTATTATATCTATTCATGTATGTATTATATGATACGTTAAGAAATGAAATGTATACAAAAAGAAAGAAAATATTAGTTGAATGGGTCATAGTTACTACTCACCTAAGAGCATGGGATCTTAATTGCTTGCTGTGTTGAAGCTCTTCAACACGAATACCATTGAATGGCATAAAAACTTCTTTGACGTCTGGATGAGTTTCGAACAACCTAAAGAAAAGATCAAAGTCAAAGGTTAGAAACGCTAACACTCAAGTGTAGCAAAGCAGAATAAAGACCATCGTATTTCGATATTTTAAGTAAAGTTTGTAGGAATCTGAATAGGAACACGCTACATAACAAACAACCTATGCATCCACTGTCTACTGTTAAGTAAATTCTTGCCACTCAGAAAACGTGAAGTTGTGTTTGAGAATAACAACTTGTGATTATCAAGTACAATAGAGAAGGTAATGTTAATCTTTAATGTTAATCTTCTTTAATTAAGCTTAGGTTAGTAATTATGATGTAAATATTATCGTGTTTCATGCACAGATAAATGTTTGGTATGGTATGGTTATGGTACTTATGGTATCAAAATTTAAAGAAATAGAAATTCCAGCGTTCTTGTATAGCTTTGTTAGCAATTTCTAGTTTCATAAGGTTTACTTTAAAGAACTGTACCAAATGCAAATCTTTTAGAACGTTTCTGAAATATATAAAGCTGTTGTTTAAGAAATGAACTCTATTAAAACTCTTTAGGATTTTTTCTTAATTTAAACTCTTTAGGATTTCCTCAAGACCCCCAGTAATAAATACTTTAGACAACAATGCAGAGAAAGTACATATTTTCATATGCAAACTGAACAACGACTAATTCTGTATCACATTATTCCCATTACGCACCTAAGGCAGGAATTTTCTGTTGTCTAGTTCTTTCCATGGAAGAGAATAAATATCATTTTACCAATCACTGCCAATCAATGCCATTAAGAAACGGGGGATTTCGAGAGTAAATGAAACATTTACCACCACTACTCTTATATTAAACGCAACTGCAGATTGTGCTGATGCTGATAATATTGAATTTTCACTCTTAGACTATACAGATAATAATTTTCATACAAAACTGGAGGTCTATTTATTCCGCAGAGACCCGCAGAGAATATGTTATGTATTATGTATTTCACTTAAATCAACAATTCGCTCTTTCCAATTCTTTGAAACAAATGACTTGTGTTAAAACTCTGTTTTAGTATATTCTATTATTTTCTCGTGATTTCAATGAGAATAATTTAGGGTAGGTACTGGTACTAACTAGGTACCACTTAAACAAAGGTGTTTGACGGATGATTGTGCTGTAGGCTGTACTGTAGTTGCCAACCATGCATGTATTACAAATGTCAAAAATCGGATCTGAAAAGAATAATTTAACTAATGTTAAATATATATTGCAAATCCGGATTAAACTATTGTATGCTAATTGTAAAGATTGGTCGATTATACATAATATGGGTGTAGTGTATAACATTGGAAATATGTATCCGAATAGAATAACGATATGGACCATGGACTCAGATGCACAGATGGGATAGTGAAGACTTAATACTTCAATATTAAATTCGAGAAACGTGAATTAAAAGCTAGTGGTAATTTGGAAGAAGCTTTAAGTTTTGTTCATTTTCATCTAATGATAATGTACTGTAGAGAGCATTAGCAGAGAGAAAGCATAGAGAAAACTGTTGGCCAAACTTTAAATGTTTAAATATAGTGACGCTTGGACTGACAACTGATTCAATAGAAGTTTCAACTTGTACTAAATTCTCATACAGATAATGGAATTCTGACATTTAATCCAACTTCCTAAAATTGCCAACTTGCATTATTAAATCCTAACCATTTGAAGAGTAGGTACCCATTTCCATTATTGTATGACGGAAATGTATAAAGAGAAGGCAGTCCGTCAGGGCTCCAGAACAGAAGATTCTGCTGCAACAAATTCTTTCACTTCCTTCACTGAACAAACTAATTGCACATAATTCGGGATAACTGAATATTTAACTTTCCTTATTCGGTTAGGAATTTACTTTGATGGGATGGAGTAACTAAAAGGGAATTAGGCCTTCTGTGACCTCCTGTTTCCCCAGCGCAGTGCCAAAAGAGTTTTAGAGGCTTTCAAATGAAGTACAATAAAAGGATGAAAGGATGTACATAGCATAGCTCAGATGCTCGCAAAGAACATAAAAGGAAATGCGACGTAATATCGCGACTACCTACCTAAGCTATCTGTTACTTAACAATACTACTTATTATTACTTAACAATACTCAGTATGATGTAGAAAGTAGAAAGCATCTCTTGAATGCAGCATGAAAGCCGTAAAATTCATCTTGAAATATTAAAACACCCCATAGGAAAACTTTATTCAAAAGGCTATGAGCATAGACACCCGCTTTCTCCACATATAATGCTTCCAGTTCATAAATCATGGCTACTTATAGTATTGTCATTGTAAAAAGGATAGATCACCAAATACAATAGCTAGTAAAATTTTATGTTGAGGGACAAAGCAATGAATGCCTTTTCTGAAAATAGCCATTCTTCGCGAAAGCTTGCAACGAAGCTGCTTTGGCTACCTCTCTCCCCAGCAGGCAACCTCAGTCATTCCTACACTACTGATCCGAATCCTGATATCTTTTATGCCAAAAATGCCCGAATTAATATGCTTACTCTTGAATTTACATAGCATATAAAACATATTTGCTTAGTCTGTATTCAACAGATCCTGGAATGGACCATTTCCGACAGGCAACTTCCAGGAAATGGCTCATTGCATCTTGTTTCATTTGCTTTCAATTAACATGGAAAGGCGAAAAGTGAATCTCGTGTGTTTTAGGATTAGGAAAACATAGTTACGCGCAGGAAAATAGCTATTATGCCATTGTACTCATTATACAAACTGCATACTACTACAACATACTTTAAGTAAGATTTGCCGTTTTTAGTTCCTTCCCTACACTCTACACTAATTCGACTACTTTGCTTCAGCTCTGCTTCCAAAGTTTATCGGGCTGACTTTCGTTAGTAGTAGCTTAAGGAATGTTAGTAAAACTTTAATTTATTGTTACCTAAAGTAAAACTTAAGAAAAGCAGATGTTACTTTGGAGAAAGTTTAGACAGACTCTCATTCAACTAGCTGTTTCATGGACAATCCAATTTAGCTCAACAACTATAATACAGAAAACAATTTTGTATTGGAAGAGACAGGAGAAGTGTAGGGCAAACACTCAATGGAAACGTCCTCCTTTATGTCCAGAGAATAGTTTAACTTATTGTTATTAACACAATTTTCCTTTGTCCTCCAATTAAAGATGTTGCTCAAGGAAGTAATGGATAAAACTCTATTCTCTGCCATGCTTTACAAATAATATTAGTGCTACATTCTATTCTATTCAACCAATACCGGTTACTGTTCAGCTAACTTTCTGCTGCTCGACATGAATTAATAATTATTTGCTAGTTGGAAATTATTGGTAATATATTTATAAAAATTGATTTTCAATGCTCATAATCCTGTTGAGTTTCAGCTGTTTTCTGGCTGCTATTCGCAATCTTCTGTTGCGTATTTGCATATGATTGGTAAAGACACAGCATGCCCCATTTAAGGGTCAGCATTTACTTTTTAATGTCTTTTTCTTTCGCAAGTTCATTATGTATGAACCCTTTGCTAGTTTCACAGACCTTCTACCAGTACTGTCACCAGAATTCCAACCACACGCACGAGATCTTGGGGCGCTCCAAGAAAGTTTAAATTGCAGGAAAGTTATATAATACGGAGTTAAACATTGTTCAAAGGAAAGCCACTTGCTTTCGCCTGTCGTCTAGCGTCTAGTCCATGTCTTAAAGTTATGACATACATATCTCGACCCCGTACTTATTGTTAGTACATATCACGGCATGTATTAATAAATGTGTTTGTAGTTTACATGTCTAAAATAGGAATAGTGTACGTAAATTGGGCCGAGTACCTAAGTGGTGTAGCATGCTAACATAGAAATATTTTCCTTGCGAAACTTGCCAGAGGACACCGTACTAAAATTATATTTTTAGGTTAGGTATCACAATTTTAAAACAATTAAACAGATAAACAGTTATACCAAACCTAGTACATAAATACCTTGTGAAAAATGTTGATAATATTTTTAGTCGATCCACTATCCTGAATTATTTAAAAGAAATAGTTCTTTAGACTAGTTTTACTACTTCCGTCGAATGTTTCATTACCGTATAACTCGAATTAATTAGACCGGGTGAACTATTATTTCACCATACCTTTTTGTCCGAAAAATCAATAGTTCACCCCCCGGCCCGGGGGTGAACTATTAAGAGTGTAAATTACATGTAAATTTCGATTTCGTGGCCAAAATTTCGCCAAAATACCCGTGGGGGGTGAACTATATCGAGGGGGTGAACTAATNTTTCGCCAAAATACCCGTGGGGGGTGAACTATATCGAGAGGGTGAACTAATTCGAGTTATACGGTATATCGCACCAATTAACATCCAAGGTTCCAAGGAAATGTATACAAAGGCAAGATATATTATTATATGTACATGTATAGGCATTATTTGATATATACCTATTTTGCAGAATCCTCTGGAATTCTCTGAGACAAGTAGCTACTGTGAATGTGATATATTCCTTTCTACATTTCAAATGTATTTCTGTCTTATGTTGTAAGATCTGTTCTTTTGTTTGAACTGCTGTGGAAAGACACGCTCGGGTAGTTACTTATAGTTTCAATAAAGCACGTCTGAGCTGTTAGCTTTCTCTCACGAGTCCCATAGGTTGCCCACAATTGGGAACAAAAATCTCAGGGCATATTTTAAAGATAAGTCAACAGAGAAAGTCAGAAGTGAAAACATTCCTAGGTTTGCTTTACATTTTACGTTTGTTAAAATAATTTTTTACTCTTCCCTCCGAGCCTTCGAGGCATGTTATTGTTGTGATAAAGAAATACATAGGTAAGCCATGCATTTCAGTATAAGACACATCCCTGGCTTCATCTTTTCCATACAAATTACTTTTCGACGCATTCAACGGTACTTAGGAATTCTTCGCTACTTTCACTTTTACAGTCCTCTGAGATACAAAAATCCTTGTACAAAACTTTCCAAACTGTATTATTATTCATGTGATAAACTGTGAAGGGTTTTACTCTTCATTTTACTGATATTTTTACAGTATAATGTGCTCGTGAAACCAGCGCTGTCATGTCAATAATGCATCGTACAGATATATATTTCAGAATTTTCTAGCCGACAAAGAATTTTTTCAGCACAAGAATAACTTAAAATACGAGCAAAGGAAAATAGTGGGAGATGTTAATATGTAAATAATGATTGCTTATGTGTATTATGTTTTTATGTAGAATGTAGGTTATGTATTATGTATGTATTGCAATAGCACAGGTCAGACTCAATCAGACTTTAAATTTTTACCTACAAGATATTTACATTCAAAATGCTGCATTAAAATAGAGTGCAAAATCTATCACAATGGGTGTTTTTGGTGAGGTTCTTTAGTTCAATCCCTATTTCTTTACAGAAAGAAACCAAATAAATGTGGCAATGTGAGTATTTAGCTGAGAGATTTGGTGAAGGAATGGGTTTGAAAAATATAACGAAGAGTAGGTACCTACCTATTACCTGTTTAGCTTCGCTTTTAAATGTTCGCATACCTTTTAGTATCAGTTGTTTAGTAAAATAGTAAACATTCGTTTGCCATATTATTATAACTGAAGTTTAGATAGGGAAATCTTAGTACAGTGGAAACCGCATATAAGGGATCTGATATACCAATATATGTAGTAATGGAATTTCCCTTTAAGGGACAGTGCTTTTTGGGTCCATCTGGCTTACATACCCGCATTTTACGTGTTAACAAATACCTATATAAGGGAAATCAATATAATGGATAACTTTTACCCAGGTCTGTCCCGTGATGTCCCTTTCAATCGGTTTCCCTGTACATGATACAACATACAAAAGTAGAGGGCAAATTGTCTGGACTTGATTATAAATCATCTTTTAGATTTCTTTCCTTGTGAGACTAGAGATTCGATACGATAGCTCGTTCATGGTAAGTTACTCATGGCATAGGAGAAAACATCTATTACGAACAAATTATGCATCTTTAAGTAAAGATTTGAGATCGACCGACTCCAATATTGGCGCAAAGGTGGATAATAATTCAAAATTCAATGTTTCTTCCTTTGAAAACCTTTCATGCAATTTTAATGGCTCATTTGAGTTTTGTGATACATTTCAGTACAGAGAAAGGTTTCCCATTTCCGATGCATAATTTTAAGACAGGACAATCACCTCCGTTTTAACATAGTATGGAAGCTATTCATGCAAAACGGAACCACCAGGACTTATAAGAATGTAACTTTTTACAATTTAAGATTCAAGATATGATATAATTTTTGGGTCTCAAATTCTCTGAAATGGCTATTCCAAAATTGCGTGAATTTCATTAACACAGACGGGATGAAGACATGTTTCGAAAAAGTACAATCACCTTTTAAATTCCTACAATTTGATTACTAATTAGCTAGTACAATTGATACCTGATAGCAGCAGTTGGTAGTATAAAGTTGCATTAGCTGTTATCAAAGCAAATGGTAGAGCTGGAACCTCAATCTCATACTCTGTGATGTTGAAACGAATTCTAGCGTTATAATATTTGGGTAGTTGCATAATAGAGTAGAAAGTCATCTTCCTCAAAATTACAAAAGAGCTAAGAGTCACGGAGAGGTTGATGCGTCCTCAAAATTGGATTACACTTCATGACATCCTTAACTCCACTCCTGGTATACTACTAGAAATTCAACAATCGACTCGATTCACTTTACGCATTTCACTCGCTTTCAGCTCTATCAGAATATCACTTTTGACTGAAGTGCCTGAAGTGGCATAGGGTGAAAATGAAAAGAAGGCCATAATGACAAAGGTTGACAAGACAAGCTGCCTATATCCATCCCTTTAAAGCTGACATTGAGGCATCAACGATCTAAATGGAAAGTTTGGAATGTCACTGTGCATTTATAATCAAAATATGCATCTAAGGTATTATATAACATGACATTACACACTATAAATATCTCTTTATGCATTCTATTCCCGTCTTTAATGTCACTTCACAGACAACAGATTGCAAATTTCAACTACAGAATCACATTACCAACAATATCACATTAATTATTATGTACACACTATACTTACAATGTTCATGTTTTTGCTTTGATATCAAACCTCCATGTATACAAATAGCAATGATTGCTTAAGACTGTCATTTTCTTCCTATTGTAGTGTGTGATTATTAAATACACAATCCTATTGTCTATTGTGATGTTAAATATAATATTTGAAGTACAGTGTGTAGTGTGTAGCATGAAAATGGAATTTAGTGAATAAATTAACGGTTGAATTCAAATGCGTAATCTAGTGTTTATATAGACAAATGAGAAAGGTATATAGTTACGTAAATGCTAAGCAGTAAATATGTAGGGACATATTTACTGGTACTGATCCTTGCTTTTATGTTTATTCTCCTATTGTGATCGTTGAACTAACAATAGATTTTGTTAGACTTCAATTACAACATTCTTCGCTACGCTCTGTCTGCATTCTCTGTATACGTGTGTACTTATCACAATAGAATGAAATTGAAAAGGTCTCAGTCAGTATTTAATGTAAAGTTGGCTTAAGTATATTATATGCCGTAGCATGTTATGCATACTTCAATAAGGAGAGGATTGATCGATATGGAAGCAACTGCCACAGAGAGGAAAACTCAATCTCATCCAAAGGATCCTTCATCTGTCTTCATCCTTCATAAACTCTCTCTACAATCTTTCCCTATCTCTGATCTACAAACTTTAAATGGAAATCGGGACGGGACTTAAGACTCAACTCCCGATCTCTAAGTAGTAAGTATGTACTACGTACTTAGGAAACGTCCAAGTAAATTAAGATACGTAATGAATTGCCTCTTTCCTGTCAAGTCTCACTCACTCCTTTTAAATTCAAGTATACTAATGTACTAATGCATTCCTATGTACAGTGCCTCAACTCAACTTAGTTAGTGAAAGCCAGCCAAACTAACGAAACTTGATGAACAGTATGAGAAAATATCGTTCATAGGAATAATAGTGACCTACTTGACACATGCTGTTGGAAGTAGTAGTATTAGTTCAAGTCTGAATTCTGGATGAAATATTGCATTCACTGAATCTTGTAGCTCCGCAAATGTAAATGCACTAGAATTAAATTATAAATGCAATAAAAGGCATAAGCATACACAGTGCACTCCAGTAGAATGTAGTTAATTAAAATCCATGTCAAACGCAATGATTTAATCATGTACGTCCCATCCTCATTTTAAAAACGGTCCAATGGACCTTTTATGTTCCTAAAATCATATATTTTCCTTAACAAGTTACTTGCGCATTTTTGGGAAGCTTTTTGCATTCCAAAACAACTACTCACTACTACTCACTAGGTGACTCGAATACTCGAAGCCAAGCAAAATCCATTAAATGGCAATCTTAAATTATTTGGTTTTGCCTAGACCCTAGATCTCATCCTATCACTCTTCTTTCTTGACATGATTCGGGATTCCCATTCAAAATAACTGTGAACCACAATCACATTTTCTGCTGCACGCTTTGCTTGGGATTAAAGGCTGCTCTTAAGAAGGGACTTACTTATAAAAAGAAGTCACATATTTAGCTAGGTGCCTATAGAAGAGAACGAACAATAATTACTTTACTACTGCATGGTTAGCTAATAGTACTATTACTACTACACTACCTTCTGCTCAATTTAACGTTTTGCGTCCTACCGACAATATATCAATATTAGCAAATTCCATTTGTCATTTAACAAAGAATAGAAACTTGCAGGAATCCACTAGACAAATAATGGATTTCATTTAGAGACTACTCACTCTACACTTCAATTTACTTTTTAGGCAAATAATAGGGTATCTGCAAAGTTTCCTATTCTGGAATGGTGGATTAGAAACCTCAACACATAATTAACAAAGTTCATGGCTTTCTTGAAAGGAAAGTTTCTTGGCACAGAAATGGCAACATGTAAGTAAAGGGAGAAACGTCCTTTGATGGATGTGCAAAGAATAAAATATGTAATTAGACGACTTGATGGGTGCTTTAAAATAATTCAGACCAAGATAGTTACACTGTTACCACTAAATGCCCATTTGCCTTCAGCCATCTTAATAAAAAAGTAATTTCAACAAAGAGCATGGAAAAGTTGACTACAGTAGACTCTGCAGGACGAGGAACCCAATAACCCAACAAGTGGTACATCATTTAATATTTACTTGCATTAGTGTTTCAACATTCCCTGAAAGTACGATATAGTGATACCCCATGATAATATTGCCATGTCGTTAGTGTGGGTAGTGAAGGAAGGAAGGAAGGAGCAACAATATTTAATATCAAAGTTTAAGATGGCCAACCATATGGTTTTGTATGTCAGGACATGTCCACGACTTTTTAATTCGGCCGATCTTGATTTTCATTCCATGTAGGTACGCAACGTTGTTCTGACAAAGTGCTGAAAGTCTAATCCGACGTTCTGAGACTGAATTTGAAGTCCATCAAGCATCAAAATCAGGTATAGTAGTCTGCTATGTAAATATGTACTACAGTTGTATAAATGGGGTACCTGCATCCTGCATGGTGCATGTTTCTATAAAAAAAGCGATGATGATCAGAAATAGTATCGCTGTCTCAAATTAAACTGACTGAGACCTAAAACTTTCCCTGGGATTATATTTTCTCCTTATTACAATGTACTTTTTGCGTTTCAGTATGTCGATCAGATTTATAGTACCTACGTGTAGATGATCTTTGACGATTAGTTAACAATACATAGAGAATTAAGGGTATGATCAAAGAATTGTCGAATTTCGGAAGAGTTGATATCTGACTACAAATAGATCACGATCTCTTACTTAAAGTTTTCCTAGTAAAAATTGTTAAACGTCTTGAACTCTGTCAACAATGAGGACAAAGGTCTGTTCCATACACAGCCAAAAACTTTTTTCAGATATCGTGAGAAGCCTTATCCGTATTTGTTGCCCACTTTATCATGCTCAATCAAATAATTCTGCTTCGTTGCGCATTGAATTTCGTATTACCCTACTCTCTACCTAGTCAGATTCAGTAGAACGTAAAATTATTTTTATTTAAAAAATATTGAATATCGATAGTTCAATGATTACGTAAGTAGATATAATCATCAGTTTCATTTCTCCGACTATACCATACGATAACACATTTAAAGTTATGCGGGATAAGAACTCTATATAATTCTATGCTCATTTTCATTGTACTAGTACCTAGTATGAATTCCTACGATTAGCTTTTAACGAAAGTATTATTCCACAAATGGATGGCATTGAGTGAGATGAAGAAAGCAATGATATTTAATGTTCATCGTGTCTTTCATCCAATTCAACTGATGATACTAGGTATAATATTGAACATAGTGCATCAGAAAATTACAAGAAT
>JABASI010003308.1:0-16891 GCA_019776505.1 Tomocerus nigrus
GCAGTGGTTACTGTTAGTTGAATGAAAATAATCGTGATTCATTTTTGCAATAGATTAAGAAGACATGTGGCAAGTGAATAGTCGCAACTGGTAGACAATTTCAATTGGAGTGGTATTATAAATTGTTACGTACAATGTTTTACATTATTTAAACACAGTTTCGTATAGTAGTTTGTGAAGATACATAGTGGCTAGAGCTATGCGTTGATCAGAATTGTTAAAAATAAACGCATTTGGTTTTTGCTATGTGGTAAATGGCTAAGTATTTGGTTTTCTCTAAAGAGAGAGAGAGAGATGTGAGGACGAGAGAGCTACGTGCACCGCGCACCACAAACCACCAGAGCACTAAACTAAATAAATGTCCCGATGAAGTGTTATCGCAATGCTGTTTGAGCAAGCAAGGACTACAATGTCCATTAAGTTTTTTTATATCTTCAATTGTGTATTTCTTGTGCAAGATGAGGACAGCATAGGCAACCATGATGAAGTGGTAAGCTTCTTGTTGAAATGCTTTTAGTGTTTGTTAAGCTTTTCATTTGGATTTCAAGCTGATGTGATAGAATGCAGAACTGTGTTGATGTAAATGCAGATATACTGGCTTATCATGACTCATAGTGACATTAGGAGGTCAACTCAAATTGAATCAAATGTACGCGTTGATAGTAAGCCTTTCTCTCAACTTTCTCTCCTCCTTATTCTCAACGCTACTCTGATGTCCTTGCTCTCTGTGTTAATATCTACGGATTTAATAAAGATTTTGCAGAAACATTCTTCCATTTCCGAAATCAGCGATACAAACTTACAAGGAAAGTGTTTTTGCTGCGCCTGGTTGCGACTTGCGAGCTACATGCAAAAGGTATCCGGTAAACCTTAACAAAAAACAAGCGAAAGGAACAAAATTAAGCAACTACCCAGTAAAAGTATAAACTCAATAATATAATATTATAATCAAGAGTCAAAGCTAAACGAAAACATCAAGGTGCCAGTGTTTTACATTTATGTTCTACGTAAAATTGATTTATGAATCAAAGGACTTATTGGTGCTTATAAAGACAATCGAATGAAATTAGGGGCTTTTACGTGCAATCTGTATTCCCGAAACTGTAATCCTAAAGAGAATGAATGATTTATAATAAAATATGTAATTACATGACATAGATTTTAGTCAGCCAAAGAAATCACTTCTTTTATTAATACAATAGTTAGCAGAAAATACGTTTCTTTCGTTAATATATGTACGCAACATCATACATATGTGCTGAATTATATATATAGGTAGTTGTCTATATATTTAATGATGCGTTGTGTCAAAAATAGAGAGTAGAGCAGAGAGCAGTATATGTGAAGCCTTGACAGCCACCCACAAGGTCTTCTTGTGCTTCAACGTCAAAGTGACAATGTTATTGTGAAGTCAACTGACTGGACAACATCTCAAACGGTCGCGACACAATTTATCATTCCCTTTCTTTGGCGCCCCTCTTTTGCACAACAATTCACCTTAAATGGAAGTTTTCGATGAATCATTCTTTCTTTAACAACCGGTCAGGTCACTTCGTTGCAGCATTTCAGTAAACAATGTTCTTTTGGATTAAATTATTTGGTTTACATTACATCTCTGTTCCCAGCACTGCACACCCAAAGAATAATCATAGATGTCAAAGGAAGTAATTGCCTCAGATAGTTTCAGTGAAAAAAAGAGCCAATTATTCCTACCCATTTTGGAATATGCACACATTTATATTCATTGCTTTCAAATGACAGTATTCAACGGCTACAATAACAATATTGCCCACTCTGGTAAACTGGTGGGGGAGTGAAACCATAATATCACATCATGCTACTTCACGTGTACCTATAATATTTGATTTTGAAAATAAATTAATGCAATTTATGGAATACCTCGCGCCTCGGAGTAAAAATGACAGTATTCAACGGCTACAATAACAATATTGCCCACTCTGGTAAACTGGTGGGGGAGTGAAACCATAATATCACATCATGCCATGCTACTTCACGTGTACCTATAATATTTGATTTTGAAAATAAATTAATGCAATTTATGGAATACCTCGCGCCTCGGAGTAAGTACTAAATACTATGCGATGAAGTATAGTACAAGAAATACACCCAATAAATTCATATTCATATTACTATTATATCGCATTCGATTGCACGTACCTAGTATAGTTTCTGTTGTAGTGCATCCAAACTCCAAAAAATAAAATTCATATTATGTAAATAAATATTTTCAAATTTATAATCTGTAGGTAATCGGATAATACATTATTTTACATAGTTATAGCGCATGCAAATTCACATTTAATCGTGCTTTTACATACTTAGCTTCAATGAATGTTCGGTCCGTGAAAAATAATTTCCTTTGGAGATTATTGGGTGTCTGAGAAGCTAAATTGTTAACTTAATAAGGGGAAAGCAAGATGAAATACTGGAGGGCTGACTGAATTGACATCTGTAGTAGACGCAAATGGTGCACTTATTATGGAATTGTAATTTCATCAAATAGAACAGACATTCCACCGACAGACCACAACAGCTTTATTTTAGCTTTTTGATGATTCTCATAACTTAGACCAGAGAGTACGGTTGGGAAGACAAAAAACGGGGCGATGTCATTCTTTAGGCTTTCCCTCAGATTACTTCTGGGTTTTCGGCTTAAATCAAGAACGAGATGAAACACATGATCAGTGTAGTGACAGGGCAGTCAGTCGTATGGCATATTGGCATACAGCCAACCAAATTTTACTCTGATAACAATCCAATCCCCAAAATCTATGAAAACGACAAACGGAGAAATGTGAGATTTATTACTAAAATTAAATACATATATAGATATGCCTAGAATACTTCTTTAAATATGATAGTCCTAAATCAGCAGCACCCTATTGTTTGCCACCGCCTTGAATACTTTGGCATTTTGAAAGGCAAGAAAATTTAATCGTATGTCAATTTCTGATGGTTTCCTCTTCCCCCGAAGGAGTTACATGTGAACAGATTGCGATTTTTTAAAATGATCCTTCTTTAGTCTCACTGTTTCACTAAGAGAACGAAAATATCACAGCATCTGCAATTTATGGTAACTCCGAAATTGAAATAAAATTGTTAATAAAATTGATTGTTATCATTTGAACATGTCAAACAAAATCGCCAATTTTAAGTACATTTTTGGCCAAGTATTGCATACCATATTAATGCTCCCTAACTATGCTGCTAATTGTATGTCAAAATGTAAGCCTCATTTAAAATAGCATGAACTAATGCCAATAGAGTTACTTTGTTTATTAATTCAATGAGTATGAAGTATGAAGGATATACTTAAGTAACTGTTGACACGTAAATAAATAAGTACCTAAGGAAAATAGGAGTGTGCCGACGGCCGACGATGTAGGGACGGATAGGAGCTCATTTTGACTCAGTACTTTATGGATTGGAAGTAAAGTTGAAACGTAGCTGTCTGTCAGGACCGGGCCTAGTTTTCAGAAATGAGTAATGAGTCTCGCGTGCATCTTTGAAAGGATCGCATGACTTGAAGTGATCTCCTAGGGTAATAGACCCTGAGAGCAGTCGGGATTTAACTATGTGTACAATATTTTCCCACAAAACACTGTGAATTATTTATAAATCCACTCCAATCTTCTATGACATGACTTAACACAAATTAAAAGATTATTTAGCTCAACAATGTTACACAGAACCACATACATCCTTTCGTATAGCACATGAACATGCCACATTTGTAATCTAGAATCTGTGCAGGCAATGTCGTAGTAAATGTTGTTAACAAGCACTAAAATAATTAAATTGCTGCATAAAATCTTCCCTGGTAATTTGATATAAAGAGAGACATCCTCTCAGCCTTAAAAAGTGTCACTCGAAAAATCGTAAAAGAGAAACTATGTTCCCAGAGGTGAAAGTCAACGGCAATTTACATTAATAAACTAGAGCACATTGCAACCTAAATGGATACTTGCAAGTAATGCAAATGCTACATATACATCGTAAATGTGATTACGACTAAGTATTTCATGCAGCACATCTCAAGTACTTTCCCTACATTCTAACAAATGTAAAAATGAATGTAAACCCAAAAACTTGCATCTGCTGATACTTAAAACCATTTACTACCCGCATAAACTTTCAATGACGATTACACACAGTAATAAATGGTCTGTCTGTAGTGGAATAGTATTTTTCCCATAGAACACCATTCTAGAAGATTTTTGAATGAAACTGTTGTCATATACTTCAAGAAAATCAAGATATAAACATATAAATGAATGTCATTTGCGTTCTATCAACCTGTTTTATTTATTTACTCGATATTTAAAACAGAGCATAATAATTCTGAGTGTAGTGCGATAAATTGTAGGATTAGCAATAAAAGAAATGGGACACAACGATTTGGAGAATGTCTTGGTGGAAACTAAATGTATCTGAAAACAATTGAATAGGGAAGTATCTAGTTATCTTTGAGACAGTACTAGAAGATGTTGGTAGTGAATGGCTATTGTAGAATTGGAGCATAGTATTAAGTAATAATATAGATTTGGTGAGAGTAGTGAAGACTTAAGAGTAGGAGTTAGCTAAGATTAGATTGGATGAGATGAAAAGTCATGAGTTGACTTATTGTTAGACTCGTGTAGTTACACCCCTAACTTAACTTTAGTATCCATTGTCTCAAGAGCGGATTTCGTTTCCGGATTTAGTACGCATCGCTGCAGATTGATCGATCCCATTATTTCCGTCAGGGAAAGTGCATGGTTTTCCATGCTCTTCTCCTCGCCATTCATCCATTCCATTCCATAAAATCCCAACTCTCCACTTCTCAGATCAACTCGATTATCTGGTGCACTAACGATAAGACGAGAGAAGAGAGAGAGAGACCCTAGAGAAAATAAAGCAGAGACAGGGACATAAAGGAAGCCGATATCCAATACTCCTAAATGGGCACATACTTCTCCAGTTACACAATTCCATATTATGCAAAAGGAGAGGAGATATTCCAACGCCGCCCATTCTTTCCGCCTATAGATAATATTGAAGACTGTAAACGTTAGAATTCTGTCTTGTCTTTTCAAACGATGTCTGTCCAATAAGTCTTGAGAACCCATTCTTTGACAGAAAACAGTCCCTTAGTTCTTGTCTTGACACATCACACGAAATCAGAAATCACTGTGTACCACCACTATATAAAGGAAATCAGCCCGATATTATTAAGTACGCAATAGTTAGGTCCATTGTTTCTAGCATTCAGTCTTTCATTCAATGTTCAACTCCTAAATTCAATTTAGAATCACGCAGTTTACTGGAACAGGCGAGCCTTCTGTTTTGACACTGACGGAGAAAAGGTTCAATGCATTCTTTCACTCTTTCATCGCCAATTCTACGAATTGACATAAACTTTCATTCGAAACTTATCTCATGTGGTTTCTCTAGCATTTTATGCCTGGTTAATCTTCTCACCATCATTCAATGGTCCTGAAAAATCTACAGAAAACATGCTGAGGCAATTTCAGTATTTTTAAAGCTATACTATAAATACTTGAGAAAATAATAATCTCTGAAAATACCCTCGAACAGGATATTATACCTATGTATAATATACAGAAAACATGCTGAGGCAATTTCAGTATTTTTAAAGCTATACTATAAATACTTGAGAAAATAATAATCTCTGAAAATACCCTCGAACAGGATATTATATGTATAATAGGATAAAAGATCAGAGCGCCGCGCAGTCCTGTAATAAATGCCTAAGATTGACTCCATCCACAGGACTTACGATTTCAAGTTTTACATTAATTGAATAAACGGAGGAGAATTATTCTAGATCAATAATTTTCACAACAAAATATTATAACTGTTTATTTGTTTAGGATTCGGTTTTACGCGATTTCCATAATTCAGAGAGCCATTCTAACTTCATGCGAAATATGCCACAGAACTCTTACTATTTCTCCAGAAATACTTGTCCAATTTCTTTGAGAATTACATACATAAATTCTGAGAAAACATTTAAATTTTTATCAGTTCAGAATTGCGAAAATTTGTTTTCTGAATTTAAGAAAATAGCGAAGCATGTAAGTTAATTTCCAAAATATTTGTGAAAATTACTGCTAAGCAGCTAATCACAATGCTTCATTGCGATTAGCTGTATTATCTCAGTTAAAAGTAGATTTTACAGCCGGTCTTCCAAATAGCAGATCAAAATACTACAATACTTTGTAATATTTAGAATTAGCACTAGGAAATACCTCGCGCGCCCTGCTCCCTGATAGCAGTCCATAATAGCACACCATAATTATTTGTAACGTTTGTTGTAATACTGTAATTATTATGAGTGAACCTCTAATTTATAGCTAAATATTTCTTAGCTGTTGGCTGTTAGGTACATTATGTATTCGTGGGATTCCAAGGGCTTTTCAATGTTCATAAGGCGCAAGATTAAAAAATTGGTGAGATGATGAATAAAGCTTCATCAAATAAATATTGCGGCGCCTACAAAAACGCCGTCATGAGAAAGTGATCACGCAAGCCCCATTTGAGATACTTTATCGTACCCCAACTGGGACAAGTATTTCACGGTCTACTGTAGACACATGAACTTTGCTTAACAAGCGAAGAAATATCCTTTACAAAGCATTCCTCTTTTTGAGTATTGACTACAATCACATAATAATGAAGTCAAGATATCTTTAGTCTATAGACAATAGCAACTCAATCTATTTTCTATCTCATTTTCACATAAACCACGTTAGACTAGTAATCCTTTGTGTGTAATCTTTTCTCTGCAGGATCACATCTAAACACAGACTTATTGCTCATAGGAGTTTCAATACTAATAGGAAATTATGCATGCAATGAATATCTAGTAAACATCACAGCACGATTTTCAGATTATAAGTCTAATCTCTACAGTCAAGTCAAATCTCTGGTTATTAAGTAAAAATGTTGAAAGTGAAATAACAGATACATTCTACTTTTACTATACCTTGGAATTTACGATCTGATAAGTTATTGACAATGAAGATTAAAAATGCACACAAACGTTTTTCGACTTGATGTTAAAATCGATAATTAATCTATTTATTGAAAATTACATTACGAACGACAATATTTTTAATTTTGGAAATATTTTTGATTTTAGCACTAACTGTTGATGTAATGTGTTCATCTCATCTGTTCCATATTAGTTGATCCAAACAAAAATTATAATTAAAATTATCTTTTCAGTAAGCATGAAAATGCAGTGTCTCAATCCTGTCTACTTACAGCATACCTACTAACGAGTTCTATATTCTGCTTATTAGGGTGTCCAAATACCGGTAAATATGTATTACCGGTAAACGGTAAATTCGGTATTAATTTACCGGTAATACCGGTAATTTACCGAAAAGATTTCAAGGGAAAGAAGTCACTTACATTCAAATTGCATTCCGGAAACTTTTATTTATTCATATCTCAAGAATATAAATCACTTATTAGTACAACATAAACGGTGTTAAATTAATTGGAGATCCTTTAAAAATATTAAAATATTACAGCTGATTGTCAAATCATATTCCACAGTGACGAATTACTCATTTTGAAAATAAGATCGCAGAAAGCAAAGGTGATCTAATGTTTCATCACTTAAGCCGCTTCTAAGTTTGTTACATAGATATCCACTTGAAGAGAAAGCTCTTTCTGATTCCACACTTGTAGGTACAACACCAAGTACGTAAGTATACGCCTTAGAAAGGTAAGACCCCCTTTGGCCACCGCCTTCAAAAAGCTGCATTTCTTTTTTTATTGTTGCCAATAAAGATTTCTCTAGCTGAGGTTTTTCAATGCGGTTAGATGATAAGGCATTCACAATTACTTTGTCCAACTCCTCATGTATTTCAGACTTTTTTCTGTTACCTGATGAAGAGAAAATGATCTCAGGGGTTTCACTTTCATTCAATGAGGAGGATCTAGCTTCATTCGTTTCTACTGACGAGCTTACGCGATTGACCAAATCCTTAACAGTAGATGCAACAATTTTACGAATTGGAATATCAAAGATTTCTTCCATTGCTTCTTCTGTATCGTCAATATCCTCAGAATTTTCAGCCTGCAATTTCCCTGTGTGAAGGTAGGTTAGCACACCGGAGAGATTGGTTCTTCTTTGGGTAATTCGTAAACTTAAGCTTTGAACTAATTGAAGTGATAAATTAGTATTCAGTTTTTTCAATTTTTTCAAAGAGAAATTTAAAGCGGCGTCTGCAGTAATTAAGTTAGCATCTCGTCTACAAAGTGCTTCAACCGTGGCTTGAACCGGTCTCAAGGCTTCCATTACTTCAAATATTTGTTGAAGTTCCGACTCTTCTACAGTTAGTGATGGATCAACGTCCACTAGAGCCTTTTTCACACTATTTCTAATCAAATAGAATCTTTCAAGCATAACGATGAGACTATTCCATCGTGTTTTTGAATCAATTAAAAGTTGCAATTCCTTGCCATGATCGGATTTTACGTACGTTTGTAAAATCTCATTTTTCAAGGGAGAACGACGAAAAATTCTTGAAATGCGCCTAATTTTTTCAACAATTGGTTTTATATTCTCAGTTAAGTCAACTTGCAAATTTTCTTCGTCGTCTTCATCTTCTACACAAGATTCAGAGGACGATTCATTTGCACATTCTTGTTCATGAGTATTTTCAGCTACTGTTTCCATTAACGAAGGTGTTTTGTTGCTATTCTTATAAAGAACGTCAAGGACAGCGAGTTGAACACCGTGAGCAAAACAAAGCTGCTGATATGTACCTAATGGGGCGCACAGTTTCCCAATTTTAGTCATAGTAGAAGTCCCATCCGTAATAATACAAATTATGTCTTTTTTAACAGATAAATTGTAATCATTCAATCTTCTTTCTACTAAGGCAAGGCATTTTTCTGCAGGCATAGATCCATTCATTCTAACAAGGCCTAGATTCCAGATTTCTGTTGGTTGTCCGTGAAGAATGATGTTTATGTATCGGCGATTTCGATTTGAAGTCCATTCATCAAATGTCACACTAAATTTTTGTCCAGCATCCTTTTTGGCCAATATGATTTGCTTTTCTTGTTTCCGTATGTTTTGAGAGAAATTAGTCACCATGCTTTGAACTGTAGAAGGAGATGTAGGCAAATTCTGGAATCCGTCCGACCGCAATGCTTGTCGTAAATCGAATGAAGTAGAAAAGACTCGAAACGGCAGGCCATCTTTGGCTGTCATGCGAGCAAGAGTTTTTGATAACGATTTCTCATCCTTTTCGAAGTGAATTGTTTTATTTTTCTGTGTAGCGGATGTGGAAGTTGAAGATGGTTCTAAAGGAATATAATAAATATGCTAATGAAAAAATTGTAATTGATTCTATGGTTCATTTATTCATGAGTCATTCATGTTCCCTAAAGACTATCGATAATATATTTTATATTATTAGTTACTACATTACATGAAAAGAAATTACCTGCAGATTGGCTTATTTTGGAGTAATCTCTCTTAATCAAGTCTATTTTGTGCATCCTTTTAAGGTGGTTATGCAAACCGGAAGTAGACCCTCCTACAGCTTTCATTATTTTGTGGCAATTTTCCTCCTTGCATTTGGCGGTGTTTCCACCTTCCTCTTTCAAGAAATAGTGCCACACCGATTCCTTGTTATTGCAATTTTTTAAGACGTTGACATAACGTTTTGACTTTGGGTCGCCACTTTCAGAATCGTCAAAACAATTGGTTTCGCTAGCCATTATACAATTTAATTACTGTTGATAATATAGTCACCAGTTATATAGATATAAAGTCACCAATTTGCAAATTGCAATAGGCAAGGCACACGTCTTCAGCTTTACCTTAAATGTATATTCAAAAAGTGCGCGACAAATGTCATGGATAGCATTCCCGGTATTTCACCGGTAAATTACCGGTAAACGGTAACGGTAAATACCGGGATATACCGAACGGTAAATTACCTATTTGGACACCCTACTGCTTATAGAATGCAAGCAGGCAGACAGACATTCTTCGATCGGTTAGGGTATTATAGTAGTTTGAATTTTGGAATTTATATCGCGTTATGTTGGGAGGGAAATAATATTATGATGTAAAATGCATAGCTATGTATAAGAGAACGAAAAAAAATCTATTAATATCTAAATCGCTGCTTCGGATGTAAGTACAAGTTAAAATTCACATACAGGTACATAATGTGGGATTGTAGGATCTCTTTACAATAAGGAAATTCGATCCGGCTTCCTGTTTTGGAAGTTTTACTGAATATAAATGAGCTGTTTAGAAGTGACTAGCAAGAAAGGAAACTATGAATAACCCTTTTCCTCTTAACATTTACAGTCTTCCTGTAATCGACTTAACAGAATAATAGAATACGAAAGGGAATATAGAAGGAAAGGATGCCTTACAAAATCTTTTTCATTCACAATGCGAAAGTGCACCATAGAAGTTCTACTGGCTCCCAATTTTGTTTAGATGGAGCACAATAAAACATCAAATGGTCAGAAAATGCAAAAAGCCGTGTTTGTAAATGACAAATTGAAGATTTCTAAAAAGCATAAAAATTAGTGCCCATTGTGGGGATGCTACTAAAAATATGTACCTAATTAACAGATGTAGAGAGAAATTGGTTACATGCTGGTAGCCTTAAAGCACTTAAAATGTACCGTTTCATACGATTTCATTGTGTAAAGCTTTCGATGTATAGGAAAGTGCCTTATGCATGAAAGAAACAACAAATAACGGATATTATGTCAGTTAAACAAAGTTGTTAATGTTGAAAGTAGAGACTAGTCAAATACTAAATATTTCTCAATAATAAAAAAGCGCAAGTTTAAGGGACTTTATTTATAATGGCTGTGTATATGGCCATTAGGCTGGTGATATTATGGCGAGGAAGACTACACGGTTCGTGTGATCATTTTTAAGATGCAAAGTGCGAACAAGGGTCTCCCTCCATGCCTCCACCACTTTATGACTTTCCCAGTAATGAAAATACCAACAAAAGGCGTTTTTCTTGTCAGCATATGGTTCCCTTATCGTTAGCGTGATTTGTACCACCATCACCTCTCATTTACAACAACTGAATACATATTCACTCATTCATGGAACTTTCAGCAGGAAAAGACAAAAAATATACGTTAGAACTTTTAATTTTTACATGCCTAAAATCACAGGAGTTTAAAATCAATTGTAGGAATATACTACGATATTATTCAATGTATATAAATATTAGGGAAATCAAGAACTTTATTTGCCATTTTTCTTCGGATTTTATTCAATTATTGAATTAAGATCCCTAATATGAAGCTTTAGTACAGGAAAACACCTCTGGGGGTATGTACAATTTTTATAATAATGCTAAAACTCATTCGCCGTGCAGTTAATGACTTACTACAACTACAAGTATTGTTTAAAAATACTTTCGTATTTACATTACAGAAGATTTATGTATAAAATTCCGGTATGAATTTTTAATAGTAATGGAATTAAGTAGTTTTATTCTTCTCCAATTTAGGTTTGTTATAGGTTCTAATCGTTAATGTTATTTACAGATAAACTTAGTGTTGGAGTAGGTTTTAATTATGTCACTACTTAATTCCCAATTACAAGTTACTTTTACTTTTGCATACTAAGCACTCCTAAAAGGATCCCGGTTTCTCATTTGATTTGATATTCTTTGAAACGTCAGTATATTTATAAATATAATTTGGTTCCCCCATTAGTACATAAAAATTAGGTACCTACTTTTCTGTATTTTTAGATAAGTATAGTAGCTAACCATAGTTTATAATATTATAGGGATGCTGTTTGTATATCACAGACAGATATAATTACTTTAATAAAAATGAAAAGCCGGAAAGCCCAGCCGCAAGCCAGCTATTTATTTCTGCCGGAAAATAATTAACCTTTCAACTTTCATTCATTTAATCATCTACTACCAGTTAGACTATCTTTTCTAGATATTTATATAAAAAAATTCAGATGATAGCTTTTTTAAATGATCATAAAGTTATTGAGGTTCTTAGCTATATTTAGAATGCTCAGAAAATTTGATGTAAAAGTACCAAGTACCTACACCAACGATAATCCGGCGGAAGGAAATGTTTTTCTTACGATCCAATTTCTGTTCATTTATTATTCTTTTAGCATGATGCTGCACTAGCTGCACAGTAGGGCATTGAAAACGTTTCCTCTCCTTTCAAGAAAAAAACGAAAAGATGCTAAAAGGTTTTTCGCCCACCGGATGCTTCCCTATAGTATTTTAACAGTTTCTCAGCACATTACTACGAAATTGAATACATGTTACTTGCATGTACATTACGAATATTACGATACATGTTATATTGAATTTCCTATGAGTGCGAGTTAACAATGGAGGAAAATCAGCAATTAAGTACCTATGAGCAATACTATAAGCGTCGTAATAGGGAAAAGTTTAAAATATTCATTTCACAGCACGTGTCGTATCGTTAACAGAAAAGGGAAAATCATTTTCCATGAATGATAGAGTCAGTCAAAGGAATTATGAAGTCATTTAAACGTTCGGCTAATTGCTCTCTGTAGAGTGCACGGCTTACAAAGCGGTGCAGGATCTTGTCTTTTTCTT
The DNA here is from genome assembly GCA_019776505.1 of Tomocerus nigrus. Classification (NCBI taxonomy): domain Eukaryota; kingdom Metazoa; phylum Arthropoda; class Collembola; order Entomobryomorpha; family Tomoceridae; genus Tomocerus; species Tomocerus nigrus. Next base: position 12,639 of record JABASI010003308.1, read on the forward strand.
GTGACTGGACTCTAGGAGTTGATCATCAAGTTGACTTATTGTTAGAGTTACTTACAACTACATAATGTAGGTACCTGTTTCAAAAGCAGTTTTAAATAAAATTCGCCGTTTTTTCCTTGTGTGTACCGGCATTTCTTTAATAGTTATCGTCTTCTGAGCTGTAGCTCTGTATAACTCCATAGCTTTGTGTTATTGTTTTGTTGTTGAGCACTGTGTTACGTTATGGCTATATGTGACAAGGTAAGTAAGTAACTAATGCGTTAACGTATATCATTGAAAGTGCTTAACCATTTTCCACTCCAACTTTGGCTAAGAGGAACTTGAATGAAAAAAAGGTGAAGAAACCATTTGGTGTTATCTGATGATCGTAGTTAAAGAAAACATGGGCAGCTTATGCTTTTGTCCAATCTCCCAACTCCTCTGGCCAACTGTGTTGTCTGTGTCCTTTTTAACTGATTCCTTCGAGCTGTGCTCCATCCTCATCAACAACATCATGAAATCATCAGCTGAAACGAAATAGCAAATAAATCTCTCGGCAATGAGTGTAAGCGACATAGATGAACACCGTACATGCTCTTGCCCACTTGCCATCTTGTTATACCAATGTAGATGCATATGTACCTTCATAATGTAGATCTTGTGTCTTCTATTAATCTTATGTTATCTCCTGGCCTCTTTCTTACCTACATCAAATGAAAGGGACACACTAAATTCTAATGTCCAATAAAAATGAAACGGGCAAACATTAACAACATATACCCTATACATATATGTACTACATTTAATATATATCTGTATTTATGCAAAAAAGAAGTAGGAGAATAATTTCAAGATATTTATGGTTATGAAAAAAATTAGAAACTCCACAACAGTCAAAGAAAACATTGGCACATCTAGTATTTATTTATTTGAACACTCATTAAATCAAATGACCAAAAGCACCCTTTCAATTCAATACATGATACATATACAGAGTACCTTATAGCTACATATCTACATACATTTACAGATCTATATTTAGTATGAGAACAGACGAAACATTAGTATTTACACATACACACACAGTAACCTTTTCGATTCTTTTAACTCAGGTGGAGGTTTTATTAGGTTATAGGTTCAGTAATTGTAATAAATATTCACTATTTTGTATTTCTACATAAGTACCATAACATTACAGTTTCTAATTTGTAGGCTGTTTATAATATGTATTTCAATTCAATACATGATACATATACAGAGTACCTTATAGCTACATATCTACATACATTTACATATCTATATTTAGTATGAGAACAGACAAAACATTAGTATTTACACATACACACACAGTAACCTTTTCGATTCTTTTAACTCAGGTGAAGGTTTTATTATGTTATAGGTTCAGTAATTGTAATAAATATTCACTATTTTGTATTTCTACATAAGTACCATAACATTACAGTTTCTAATTTGTAGGCTGTTTATAATATGTGTTAGATTAGCTTTACTAAACAAATTATAAACAAAACTTTCACACTTTCCTTTTTAGTACACTATTTGTATTGGGTTATCGAATTTTTTCTCATTTTTTCTATTTATTTTTATTCGCTTCTTGAATGGATATCGGTAATTTCTATGTACAATGTACATGTATCATCTACTTTGTGGATTAATTATTTCTGTATTATTAGGTATTTGTATATTGTTACATCAGCTTACAGATACATAGAAGTGAGATGGTTAGTATTTTGTATTACTACAATGTAAGATACAGACACATTTTCTGATATTGGCTCTCATCTTTAGAAATACTCAAAATGTCGAGGGCATGACATGAGATGCAATCATTGACAAAAATACAGAATATTGCAGCCATAAACTGCATCATAAACATCCTTGCTTCGCGTTTCTATCTCTTTCTAATTAAGAAGAGCTGCATTTCTCCATTTCATTCCAACATCCATTCATTTCAATTAAGTATTCCACTGGCTCACAGCTATGGTATGATTGTAGGTGTATACGTACATAGATTAACAGTAAAAGGCTATAATATCTATTCTCTACATAATTGTAGCACTAATAACACTACACTATTAATTTATGTACAATGTGCTGTGTGTAATGAATACACTTTGAATACACCTTGTGTTTAATGTACATATTACTCTGAATTACTTTGGTAGATAAATGCTAAAGGTACGAGTACATGTACAACTGTACGAGTATACAATCAATTCATTTAGTAGTATATTATGGTTAGTATCTTGTATTCTTACCCTATAGACACTGATTGATGAGTAGTAAGTAATTGAGTATCGAACTGTAACCAATACATGTGTGCACGTGTGAGTGATGCCTTTATACATATCTGTAGACATATCATAGTTTTCTTCTTACATTAACAGATTGTTTTAACACTATGTGCATTTTGTGCATCATAATCTGCAGTACAATCGTAATACAAATAGAACTGACACTGGACACTAATAATATTTGAGATTAGATTAAAATTTTATTTTGTAGGTCGCCACCTGTAAATTGCCAGTGACACATTATTTTTCACTGAATCTATTAGTAGATAAATTACATTCATATAAATATTAAGATTTAAGTGCAAGTGTGTGAGAAGAGGAGAATTTGTTGCATAGCGTACTTTTGGCAAGTATCTATTATGGCTATACTTATGCCCGACAATAGTATAGTGTAGGCCACAGGCAATTGTAGTAATTATAGTTATAGTACCTACGTATATCTTCTTTTTCTCTAATATCCAGAAAATTATTTCAACGCAATAAAGTAGTATACCTACTTGAAAAATCTACTTTAAGAAATCAAACCATTGCAGTCGGTAGTTAATTGTCAGTAGTGTTTAAGGTTTTTAATATCGTTATTCCCAATTAGTGAATAACATCTCTGTATTATTGGATTATTTTCACTGTATGACTGTAAGTCAGAAATACAGGCTGCGTGAGAAAATCAAAAATTATAAGATATTACTGGTTTTACTTTTACTAAAACTATAAAGACGCACCTAACATAAAATGCATTTCACGATGACGAGGATAGGTAATGCCCCATTAAATATAGTTGTCGTCTTTCTGCTCAAAGTGACAATTTATTTGATTACAAACACAAACGTTAAATGCACTGTGCTGTGTAATTCGGTCGGACTCAGACCTTTTAATATTTGCAAAGAGCATCTTACATATTTATTTCTCGGTCAGTTACACAGAGACGAAATTGTGAATATGCTAGCAGAATGTAAAGTGCAATGGGAATTCGATTGACCCATCTTCATCTTGATTGGAGACAAAGTGCATATAGGTTTTTACAAGGCTTGATTTAAGGTCAAAGTCAAGTTACAATCAATCAGATAAATAGAATTGCTCTATTTCATGCTATCATCATTGGAAATCACATTACATTAGACACAATCAACATTAAATTATATTACTGCAGTATATGACCCTTAACTGATCTGCAATGCAATAGCACAAAGAGAGATGCATTGAATTCATCGAAAGTCATGGATGATTTTAAGTTGTATTTGTATAGCATGACAGTCTCCTTGTCTGCCCATTGCATTTTTACTGTTTTTATCTTTATTCTGTGGAGAATGAGATGGGAGAAGCTATGCGCGGATAGGACATAAAGATTCCTCTATCTTTTTTAGTTTAATGGTAGTGTTCCGAGGAAAAGGAACCAATAGATGTGTAGGGTTTTAAATTACACTAGTGACATTTATTTCAGTATCATTCAACCTTGTAATGTGCACTGTATGGCCTGTGTATCTTTTGTCTAGCCTATGATTATGTATCTGCATTAAGAACTTTGTTGGTTTTTTATATACTAAGCCAGGAATATGGTACTTTTATATACAGCAACAAATTCCCCGACATTATTTATTACTTACTTTGGATGTACATAGTTCGTAGGACTACATATAGAATAGCTGTTATGATGGGTGCAAGGAATAGGAGCCACAGCCACAACTAATATGTACAACGTCACAGCACGACCAATAAAATATCCTCAAAGTGGATGGAAAGCTTTCTACAATCTTTTTCTCTCACACATTCACATAAAGTAAAACTTTTCCCTTTCACATCACTTCAACTCCCTTTCAACTTTGCTCCTTTTAGTATGACTCTCTGTTGTGCCCTCCTTGTTTTCATACTTTGTTACAGTTGCCACAAAGATTTATGATTCTATAACTAAAAGTAACATATGAATACCAACTTTGCAGAGGTATACAATTATACAACACAAATACT
>JABASI010003309.1:0-16886 GCA_019776505.1 Tomocerus nigrus
ATTTAATGGGAGGGCTATAAGGTGTCAATAATCTAAAGCTCACCTGGATTTATTTACTGACAACTATTATAATGTGTAGTACATACTTGCAGGTGTAATTTAGCTAGAATGTGATTGTACTTCACATTGTACATACCTACAACAACTGTCCAAATCAAAAAGCAGATCATAGATATAATATACATTCAATTTATAATCAGGAGTCGCTATTCTAGTAGCTACCTACCGGTGATGAGACTTGAAGATATTTCAATCCTATAGTACTAAAGATGATCCTATGCAGTAAGTTCAGTACGAGGGTGGAGAAGGATAATGGAAGGATGTCCGCAAGGGAGAAAGCAGTGGTAGAATGCATAAGGAAAGCAGCGAGGTTAAAAGCGGACGACGTGAAGCGACACAGAAGGCCGTCAGTAGCTGGAATCAGTAATTAGGTCAGGTAGGTGGGTGGGTATGGTCAATGATGAAGGACTGTGGTGAATATGTTGGAAATTGGGTGTGATTAAGTTTCCTGTTTAGTAATCTAGCTAGTGGCTAGGTAGTTTCTTTGCATCTGTCCGTAGTTCTGTATGGACTATGTAGAGTTTGTGCTCTAAAAATAATCTGTCCATCTGTCAATATTTGTTGGTCATAAAAATAAGTAGGCTAGCTCTGGAAAGGATCATTCTATTCAGTTTTCAAGAGGATCGGAAATGTATTTAGTAGGCTAGATAAAAGAATGCTCTGTTGGAGTTGCATGTATGAGTTTTGGATTGTGTGGTATAATATTTGAAATTGTGAACGAAATGAATTGTGATTTATGATGGAATGTATAACTCACCCCTTTACGAAAAGACTGTTATCGCGAAGAGGATGAATTGCGTGTAACACAAGGATGGATTGCAATTGATTGATTGGATGTAGAGGAAACCAAATGGCCAGCACGAGGGCACCACCGAGAGAGAACAGTCAAAGCACCAGAGAAAAAGATCAACACTTCAGACCTCAGAGACACATTCACAGATGAAGAGAAATAAGAATGAGAAAAGGAATTGCAGTTAGGAGTCATCACAACCAAACGATTGCATCACATTTGTTGCGTGTACAGTGTACATACGTGGACAATAATTAATCGTATCTCACGGAACAGGTAATAATAATAATAATAATCAAGTCTAAGGGGACGAGCTAACGCCCCCTCAGCCATTCAACTCAGTCCACCCTACCAGACAATACAAGAAAGAGAAAAGATTTACCAACAACAACAACAACGACAGCAACAAAAACGGCTGGCTGGTAGTCTCATGATTTTAGTATGGGTACATTCACATGGTAATATTATAAGTAGGTACGAATATCATCACAAAATAAGGTAAATAGGTAGGTAATTAAGAGAGGCATGTTAGTTGGTAGTTAGATAACGTTGTGTGTAACATCAACAACCAGCATCTATGTGGCTCAGGTCGGGTCGGGTCAGGTGAGGTCAGGGCAGGCCAGGGGCGGGAATCGTGTGGCAAGTCTCAAATGGGTAAATGTATACAGAGTTGAAATATATACAAGGGGGCGGGGGTTTCAGTTGGTTGGTGTAGCAGGTGGAGTAGCGCTGAGGAGGAATCATCATCTCAATCATCTTTGACATTGGAAGGTCGTCGTATGGAATCGAGCGAAAAGATTGCCTGATGCAGCAGGAGTTGGCCTGTGAGCTTTCTTATTTGTATCTCTATTAGTAGTCTAGTCATATCAACTTATGGTTAGAGCCCAACAAAACTACCCATCCATGAACAATGAAGGCGTGTAATTATATAGTTAGACTTAAACTGTAGACAGGCAGGAAATGTACAGGTAAGTAGATAACATTTACGTATAATATTAAAGATTCATGTACTCTCGCGTCGCTAGACTGTACTCAGATAGGTAGCTTTCACACTGGGTGAAAGTGGGAAACATTTAGCAGCCAAAATCGAGCAAGATCAAAGACTGAAGATTACCTCGGCGTAGTGATCTTCGTTCTGCTGCAGCAAATCTACACATAACTCTGATAAATGTATCAGCTCTTCCAGTCGCCTGCTAGGAACCACTATCTCTTGGCCATCTGGACCCAATTCTTCTGCAATTTCCCATAAACAAACCATCGACTTAGGTCTAGGCACAATTAACTAGTCATTAGTATTTATATAAGTTTACTTACAATTAGCTAATGCTTTCAATCAACTCCTTAATTTGCATACTTGCTAATCTCTTTGCTACTTACGTACAGTACAGCTACACACACATAGAGAGTAAAAATACCTTTTTTCTCACTTTGGCAAACAAAGCTCACTACTACATAGCTATATACATTTAATAGCAATGTCATGCCACGTCAATTTTTTTTATTTGACTGTGTCATGTAAACCGTAAGATTCTTACCCGCAACTACTGGCGCAGGGACTGTTTTTAAGTCAGCATTAAAAACAACACAAAAATTATATCGATTTGCCAGCTAATACAGAACAACATTTTCGTATAGGAATTCCACTATCTTACTTGTGCCATTCGAAAACAACACAAATAACAAGCCAAGAGTATAATCCTTAAAACTATACCATCGATTTTGGCTTCGTTCGAAAGCTGAGTATAATTGACCAGAGCTGCACTTTCCAGGCACTTTTTAATGACGGTCCGTGTTTCTTCTGGAGGAGCAGGAGTCACTATGTCCTTCATCAAAACCTACAGCCAATGAAAATGTTAATCTTTGGCATTTCAAATTGATCTTTGCTCTAAACTACTACGCCCTTACTAAATATAAAATAATCACCGCATAGTAAATAGTACTTAGCTTTCACTACTTCAGTATATCATAATATACCTGTGTAATTGTTACTGAGCTTCTACCATCTACAAAATCACTCATCAAAGAATAATCGAAATAATAGGCACATAAAATATAAATTCGCAACACTTTCGAATGATAAATCTTTGGCCAAGTATAATAGGTCAAGTGTAACGATGCGTATATTATTAATATTATTATACATACTGATGTGGACATTGTAACAGGTTTCTCTACTTAATTATGAACACTAAATATTATATTATTATTATTAAAATAAAGTTTCTATGATCTGGTAAATTATAACAATAATATATGGCGTGGTAAAAAATAAATAATAGAGATTGAAATGCATATCAAATCCGAATTAAATTTAATGGTAGAAAGGAATAATTAGAGTTAGTACTATATAGTAAATGGTTTGAATAGGCTAAAAATGCAAAGACTATTAATAACGGAAGCAAAAATGTAGTTGAGAATTGAGATAGTGATTATTTAAAAGTATTAGTGTAGAATAGGTGGAAATGGAAGGGAAATGCGTCTTACTCTTTCTAGGAGAGACAAAGTTGCCTTCAAAGCTCCTTCTGGGCGCCCAAAAGGAAAACAATAGCGGAACTTAGTGATCTGGTTTTCTAGAAGAACCCTAAGGCGCTCTTTGATTTCTTGAAACTTTTCCTTCTCTTCGTGGGTGACAGTGCCCACTCCATCCGGCCTTTACAAGTCATGCGAATATTAGTATTTTGGGGCGACAAGTCGGCACAAAATCTGCCCATCACATCCCCTTCAGAGAATGATAGAATAATCTACCGATCGATCCGTAGGACGGACTAACGACCACGTAGTCATTACGTTACGTAAGTATAGTAATAAGTAGTAGAACAGTATGTAGGTACGTTTAGCGTACTAGTAGACAGGTAGGTAGTAGTTCTAGTCTTATAAGTTTAATAAATTATAAATAGTAATGGTCTGTATTTAGCCTACTCCGTCCACATAGTACGTTCGTAAGTAATAATCATAAAGAGTAGTTACTAGTTAGTAAGTTAGTAAGTTAATAACCTAACACTCATCTCAATCGTACGTTTACGTTACTTTACGTTAGGCTTTTGTGTGCAGTAAAAGAACGAAAAAAGAAGGAACCAAAAGGAAAACGTTCAAGTCATCAATCGGTAAGCTCACGCTCTCATGTCAACTAATTAGTAATTAATTAATCTGTGTGAAGCGACTGTACGGCTGGTGAGTTCGGAGTCTAGGACGCCTCGAGCATCAAATGCACAGCGAGTGTTGCATTCTTCTACGACAATGATAAGCAGACTCTGACTGAAATTGTTCTTCCCATTCCGCATCGCGGCTCCAGCTCAAACCAAACAAGTCAAACCAGTCAAAGGTCAAGATCAAAGGAGGACAAACAAACTTACAAACAATGAGCCAAATCAAAAGCGTTCCTCCAATCGGTACCCATCCCAGTAAGAACAGAACACAAGGAAAACATTTTATTCTTATAGACAGATTCTCAAGTTGGGTGTTCGGATGCGCAAACAAAAAGACTGAACGAAAGATGACAAAAACCAGTCAGGTCAGGGGAAGTAAATGAAAATGATCATGTCAACAACCAGGTGGTCGTTAGGTAGAGGTGAAAATGACTGCAATCAAAATCAGCAATGGGCACATTTCGCTAGCAAAGATAAGATAAGTGTGTGTCATACAGCTCAGACGACGAAAAGCCACAACAAAGAATCAACAGTCATTCATTAGAGTAGTTCAGAAAATGTGTTGATGAGGAATTCAAAATTCATACATGTCTAACCTGTTGCCGTGAACATGGGACGCACAAAATGCAAAAGAGCAATGAATCAGAGTGGGATCGATCATAAGACCTCTTTCTGCCCTGTCCAGAAGATCCGCAAGGTACACCAAGTGACGGTAGCAGCCACGAACGCCGTAGCGGGCGCAGTACTCATCTATAACAAAGACTTGACCTGGACTGAACCAACCCTAGAGCATCAACAGTCCCCATCAGTCAATCAATCCCTTCAAATTAATCACAACCACTCCCTTCCCTAACAACGATTTCAAAAACTCTCCCACACACGCACACACCACACTGCACACATTAGGCAATTTGCGCATATTTCACTGAAAAGCAAGAAGGACCACAGAACAAGTTCACAGTAACTAAACATCTCACTTGGCGGTGACACTAAAAATTGGAACCCTTCTTGCTTCGTAGATTTACTCGATGTAAGTAAAAGCAGAAACAGAGGGACAGCAAAATTTAAAGCAGGTGAAAGCCAGCCGTTCATTAACTATACACACATCTTAATATTTAAATAAGGAAATATATATAACAACGAGTGATGAATATTAAATACTATGTTAAATGCACAGTAGGATAGGATAACGAATTTATGAGACGGAAATTTGTCAATTACCAAAGAGGCGTACGGGTCATTAAGACGAAAATCTAATGTTAAGGTTTGGAGATGCTTGAACATGGAATGATGATCGAATTTACACGGGTCGGCAGAGATGTACTCTTCCATCCCATGCTTCCGTGCTCTATCAGCATCTGTACAAATAATTTAGGCATTTAGACGCACCGGTATGCAACCCTTCATCAAACATTGCCATTTTTCCCAGTTGGCAGACTAGTTCTGAATTAAATGTCCAAACCTCCTTGAATTTTAGAGATAGTGGAATTTTTAGCAGCAGGGGTGAGTGGAGGCGTTGGCTTATGAGCTTGCCCAGTGGCTCTGTACATGGCCATAACCCACAAATGGCTTTCATTTTCATCATCACAGGCGTAGAGAACACTATCCCCTTCCTTGACCGCATTAAAGAAGTAGCGGCCTCCTTCTAAATCTGCATGTTTAAAATATAAGCTGACAGTGGGCACGGATCGATTTTTTGGAGAAAATATAATTCGTAGTCTGCAAAGTTAATGTATTCTTACCCATTCCCACCATCAGATTGGCTGAGGGAAAACATTTTAAATTAAATTAGACAGGCATCCTTATACTATCTTTCCATTCTCATAATAAGTAACTAACAGGCTGCATTTATAATGCGCACGGAATACTCGAAAATAAATATCCCGATCTATTAGGATGGACAACAAAACTTATTATCTCACCACTGGCAGATTCGATGTAATCGACGGTGTAGCCGTCTAGTTGCAACATTTCTGTAGGTTCGGATTTTTTCTCCTTATAAGAGCACATAGCAAAAGTATATTGCGAAACTTGAACTAAAATAAAATAACGTTTCTTCCATTTCTTCCACACTCCTTTCCCCAATGCATATAAGTATCTAAAATATAAACCACAATCCAATAAAACTCCTACTCCAACACAATGAAAATTCTTTACGCCGAACTTTCTTCCCTTTCTCCACTTTCTCTACGGCACAGCTATGCAGATCATGCTGTATATTTTTGCCTGACCAGAATCAAAAAATTATTCCGAGGCCTCTCTACCAGAATTCGCATTATGATACTTAGCCAGGCGGTTCACCTTAACAAAATCCTGAAGACACCAAAATAGGTCACCTATGAACATATTTAGTGACTGATAAAACCGTTTCAAATAAGAATTACGATGTATGTATCCCAATTTTTTCGGCAGTCCTGACAGTATCTGAAAAGGCTCTCTGTTTTACTAACTACTTAGCTCTGTAAACTCTATTTCAAAATAAATCCTTTTCTTAAAGCGTGCCTACCTATACAATACAATCCTCGAATAATAATGTTAGAAAACTGAGCATGTTGACACTTCATACTATATTTACTCTGCCACATTGTGTTTTGGCTCCCAAATCTTAGAAGTGATGTGCCATGCACAAGGTACTTTCGATTTATGAAATTGCGGCAATAGTACCTACTAAGGCAGCAGAGAATAACGTATCGTGCCAATACTAACAGTGTCGAAAAATACATGAAATAAGGCACATTTTGCCATTTAAATAGGAATGTAGAAGCAGATGTACAATACCAAATCAAAATCTTTTTCTCTCTGGTAAAATTGTATATGAATAAATTGACATTTGAGCAAGAAAGGTGGATTTCATACTCCGTGTCAATATGTAGACTAATAAGATGAACAAAAACATTTAGGTACCTACTTAAATGCGACTAAATTAACTAAAATGTACATAAAGAATCTTAGACTGTTTAAAATATCATGAGAGTGGGTAAATGAATGTTGAATTTAGAAAGGTTTTTTAAAATGGCACTGAAGAATACATATCTTTTAGTTATCTCAAATAATTATAGCATTTCCTAAAATATTAGAATTACATGTACTTATTAGTTTGCATGGTGCTCGGTTAATTATAGTTGTTGAACAATTAAGTGATTGTCGATAACGTTCCTCGAAAGCCAAAATTTAAAGATGAGAAAAAAGAGCTTACCCGCAGTGCTTCATATTTAACGGCTTGTCCATTCTGCACGCAATTTTAATCCTTAAGTCTTGATCAGGGGCACGTCTATCAACTGTCATTTTATGCCATTCAGGAGCCTTGAAGATTAAAGGAAGAAAAAGAAAAAGGTTAAAACATGTCATATAATTAGGAGTTCGACGAACAAATTCGGCAATATTCGTTTATCCATTGAATAAACGTTCCGCACATAGTATTCGACAATTGAATAAATTACCGAAAATTCGTAAAACCCCTACAAGTAACCACAATCATAATATTACTACCCATTCTTATTTCCCACATTTATGGATATAAAATCCCGTAGGCGCGTAATACTTGCTATCAAGGTTATATCACTTTGGCAATTAAATAGTTTTTGAAAAGCGTACATTTTCTATTGTCATTTTATAATTTTTAGAAGACCATATTACAGGTGTACTACTATTCAAAAGGAAAATATACTATATGGATCACCTAGAAGAATAATATTTCTTCTACCATACCATTTAGTTTGGCAACGTAATAAATAAAATGAAAAATGAGCTTTTTATGTACAATCTTTGCAAGCACGAAAAGTACTAACATAGAAGTTACCAAGTACATAGAATAGTTAGCGGAAAGAATAGTCTCTTTACCTTGGAAGATAAAGGAGTCGGTCTAAGTACTACTTTTCCTAGTTCTTTATCTTCCAAAGCTAACATCCCCGTGTTCTCCAAGTACAGTTTGACTTTAACAGCAGGTAGAGAATGATTCGTTGTGAAATCGCCTTGTGTGTCCCACCTAGAAAGGTCATCAAAATGAAATTATGATTATTCTTTGGTCTGCCATTCGAAAAAGAAATAACTTTCTACTCAAGAAAAAGTTTTGACAAGTTACATTGGTTTAGATACTTCTGCCTGGTCGGTTTGCAGCTTTTCTCCGCCTTCGACTTCCATCGTGCAGTAAACGATTCGGTTGGGAGCTAGGGATTTAAGACCTTTGACCTCCATTACAATAACCTTCAGAGAAAGTCATTGGTACAATTAGGACAGTCCCACGAAAACAATTTATTCATTTCTGCACAATTTCAATAGATTCAGATGCGCTAAAAGTAAGTCATAAGAAAAGAACTCACTTCGAGAGTAAAAGTAAGAACGACATCCATTTTGCTAAGAGTAGTGTCACTATCGGCAGAGTCACCTTCAAGCTTGGCTAAAGAAACTTGAGACCTGGACCATTTGGCAAAAAGGAAATGGATTGACAAATACAATGTTCTCACTGAGAGAGATGATTTTAAAAACAGCAGTCAGAGCAGACTGATGAAAAAGGGGGATAGTTACAGGGATCATTCACTGCCATGTATAAAATTTATTAATTACCTTAACACTGAGCTTCTCCTGATAGGGCCAAAGTAAAATCAAAACATAGCTCAGTTACAGCAAAAGAGAAGAGAGTCGTCTGGCTGCCACGAGGCAGCCACTACGAAATGCAACATACCTATTATTATACTTTTTAAGTTTCTGAAGGCCGTATCTTGAGTCGGTAGATCCTTTTGAGACCGGCAACGACTCTAAGTTTGCCATCAGCAAGTTTATTGCTGAACGACATTCTTCGATGTATAGAGATTCCATTTCTTTCAAAACGAAACGAGGCATTAGTTTTCGGTTGCGTTCCATGTCAACCACTTTCTGACGGCGTCCGTCCAACTCCCGACGAATTGCTGCAGCCTGCTCGTCCATCGAGTCCAACTGCAAAAACATCTCCATTAGTTTCTATATATACACTCACTAAGATACCAATAATATCAACACTTAAAAAATTAATAGTGAAACAATTAGATAAAAGACCACTAGATAATTTATCTCGCGTTTAACGGCATCATGTTGGTTTTGATTTATGGCATATTATAGCAAGACCATCGTTTCACCGACCGAAGTTTCATTTCATGTATTAATATTTTTTACATTCTTAGGACGATTCCTGCGCAGATAAAATATTTAAAGACAGTAAACTAACACTGGCAAGGCCATTGAAATTGATGGCATTTGAATTAGTTTTTTCTAGAGGACTTCGGGAAACTGGTCAGCATCCTCTTTATGGACCAAGGAGGCTTTAGAGCCGTAAGCATTAAATATTGAGGCATTGGATATTTTTATGATCACCTGAAGAGCATTGAAGAGCAGTTGATGTTCGAACTTCTTCACACCCAGTATTTGCTGAAACATGTCGTATAACTGCTCCTTAGACAGAATGAGCTCAGAATGTAATGATTGTTGCAATCGGGGCCGTTTGTTGTCTTCGTCCCCTTTAAATATACAATCAAACTTGGCCATCCAACTTGCCAGGACAGTTTCTTTACTTAGACCATCGATTTCGGGCAATGATCTAGTATTAAAAAATCATTTCATTTTCAGTTTAATTAAATGTTTCATAGAAAAATCACCATAATATTAATCGCTTACTCAAAATTGGCAATTAAAATTAAACTCAAATGTGAAAAAGGCTACATATGTACTAGGTACTTGGTTTTTACCTAACACGCTTTTCTACATTGTTTTTAAAGACTTCTCTAAAGTCATGATGAGAACAAGCACCGGCTTGTACCATCCGTAGAACTCGCTCAGATTTAAGAAAGACTTCCTGGTAATTGAGAATAGCGTTTTGAAATGCCTCATCGGCAGCAATTTGAGTATCACCCTTCAGAAAGCTCTGCATTGTCAAAATCAATAAAGTTAGTAACATCAGTGTGAACCTTAAGAATGGCATAGCTATAGACCCACCAGCTTTGAGTACCAGCAATCAACTCGAAAGAACCTTCCTGCAGTTAACGTGAGTTATAATTTCACTTTAAGTTGACAGGAACAATTACGACAAAGTTCAGCTCCTAACAACGTGACTTTACTACAAGTTTATCATTCAGGACATGTTTTAATCGAATAAAATTAAACGGAAATTCACTTTCATTCCGCTTGCTACAAACTTTAGCCCAAAGTAGAAACAGAGCTATAAAATTATTAGTTTGCCATGTCTTTAATAATTTACGGTGAAGTTTGAATGTTCAAATGATGTAAAGTACAAGAGTACAACCAAAGTAGCTGTGGAAATTGAAAACATTTTAATTGGGGAACATAGAAAGAAAACTCCGGTTCACGATCGCGTAACGTAATAGAATGCGAATAGGTCACAGAGTCACATCCCAATTACATTTTACTGATTTTACATCTTTTGCTATGCATAAGATCATTTCACCAGCTTAAAAAATTGTAAAACTATCGGGAATCATTAGTATTATGGACCACGAAAGTCACGTTGCAGGTTGAACATTATTACGATTGATGATTGTTACGGGACACAAATTGTAACAGTAGAAAACTTGTTATTTTCCCCAATTAAAGTAGTTTCTAAAAATATGGTTAATTCTTAGTCATTTTACTTGATCTGTGCGTCATTTATGTATGGAAAATGGTAATACAATCGGAAGCCGACAATTTAGTTAGCGTTTTACGCAGTTGATTGTTTGGTAAGTGGAATCAGATTTCTCGAAATTTTCCTCAATTAAAATGTAATTTCGTCATTTGTCTGCATGGTTAATGTAGAAAGTCACGTTGTCGAGAAACTGTATGCCAAGCAATTAACCTTTCTCTACATTACAGTATTTGGTTTCATTGGGATTTTGCAATCAATGTGATTTCTGTGGTTTATTACATAGTCACGTTGGTTGAACTGCTTTTTTTTTCAACTTAATTGAGAAGGACGCGTCTGAAATCTGAACAATCAAGTCACATTTTGCTTATATCGAAAATGACTTTCTCTTGACTTTGTCAATTAATTGTGCTGGATTTATATAATATATCAGCATTATACATTTTGCAAAAGCCATATCTTCTGTTTTAACTTTCCAGAAAATATAACTAAAATATGATATCAACAATTATTGCAGCATTATACATTTTGCAAAAGCCATATCTTCTCCAGAAAATATAACTAAAATATGATATCAACAATTATTGCAGCAACAAATTAATTTTTCTTTGATTTTCCTCAATTAAAATATATTCTACGTATGGCCCATATCAAATTTCTCCGTATCAAATTGGACGGAAAAATCTTGAATCTTGTAGCTGTATTTTACTTTAGCTAGGGAGAAAGTATTTTTCAGTTGACTTTCCTCAATTTGTGCTTTTGGGTTAATTTTTTGAGTCACGTTGTTGTAAAAGAAATATGATTATATTAGTTTTCAACTTTAATGATAACGGGGGATAGAAAGAAGAACTAGCAACGGTCTTCATCAAAACAAAAATTATAGGCTATAAAATTCAATTTAAGTGTATGATTGCCCACCAGCATGTCATAAATGGCTAAAAGATCCATTAGAATTGCTTCAACTAGGCAAATACGGGGAATTCTCTCCAAAAAGGTTTTATAATGTTCTTTAGATGAAGGGCTTTCGAAAGTTTCTGGGTTTACTTTGTACTCAATAGAATAGGTAGGTTGCCTTGACTGAAGAAATAATGACATTAGTGGTATTTCCGTGACGCACCTGAAAGCGACCTTGAATTGTATCCAACTGGGATTTAGTTACTTTAGTATGTCTCTTCGTCATATCTGTTGGCTGCTTAGCGTTAAATGGATAGGCAACACATCGGGATATAAAAACATATAACTGCAGTCGCGTCTTACGTAATTCTTCCTCCCTTTCCTGCTTCTCCTGCAACATAAAATTCCAAAATTATATTCCAATCCTAATTCCGTGCAACTGCATAAATATTTCCTAATATTCATTAAGCTCTAAGCCGCTAACCAATGACCAAATCATATAGAGTAGACCTAAAAAATTATTATAGAAATTAATAATATATCTTCGCTCAAATGCTCCATTTCAACAAATTTTTTACTTGAACTACTAGTGAAGTAGTGAACTACTAGTTTTTTTGACTGCGGAAGTAAAGTATTTGTAATGAAAGGTATAATTTTGCATCCTGCAAGAAATTCTTGCATAAACCTTCTCGCTCCTTTCTTTGAGCTCTTCTCCCAATAATTCGTTAATGGAGAAATTTTATGAACACATAGTCATAAAAATTGTTGGAATTTTCTTTCTGCCTGAGGAATTTCAGAAATTTATTAAATTGATAGGCTAACGTGCTTGTTCAAAATATTGATTTTCTTAGAGCTCCGATGCTTTGTAAGCTTCAGTATTTCATCCGGTTTTGTTTTAGAATGCCGAAACCCCAATAGCTCTAACTATAATAGATTATATTTGTCAATATGAAGCTAGTAGCACTCCAATCCAAAAACAGACTTGCATGGCATACTACTATAAGCCCTAAAAGCCAGATGTTATATAATCCATCCCTGGGATATGGCCGATATGGCCGATATGGGCCGATATGGCGTAAAGGTTGATGCATGCCATGAGGATTGATGCAAGCTTATGAGTGTGACCTTGCAACAATGCCGTAACTCGAATCTACATATATTGAAAAGTATACCTGAGGATCGATAGAATCTGTAACGGTCTTATCGGACACAAGTGATGGCGACGGAGACGTTGGCCTGGGCAGAGCGGCTCCCCGCACAGGGCCACCGGCACTCACATTGCTGGCACCTGAGCCCAGACTACCCGCCGGACCAACATTTAGGGTGTCAGATGAGGCGGTGCTGTTTGGTGACGACGTGCGATGGGATCCTCCGTGAGGAATGTCCAGATTCTGGGCTGGCTCATTTCGAGTAGGCGCCTTCGGATGGGCAGGCGGATCTCGGTGTCCATCATCACCACCTCCATCACTTTCCTCTTCAGATGAACTCGGATCTATCATATTCTTTTAAAACCTAAAGAATCAAACAAAACCTTTATATTATACTGATTTTCTAATAACTAACTGCATTCGATTTGTCATCGATACTTCTTTTACGTAAAATTAATGGTATAATATAATAGTTTGTTTGACATTTCCATGTCTACATCTCCCAGTCCTGCTATGACATGACGTAAGTAACCTACTAAAATAGGAAGCCCCGCGAATAATGTTTGGAATATATTTAACCGGTTATTAAAATAATTTAAAAAGTCCCTAATAATAATTGAATGGGTCAATTTTGATGATGTCCTTTAGAATAATTTAAAATGTCCCTAAATAATCATTTAAAAAGTCCCCATAATTTTTTATTTGGTACATTTACAAATTAATGTATTTATTTAGGGATATAAGAGCAAAAAGTTTAATTCTTTGGTCAATTTCATCAAATATAGAAACAAACGTAGTTGCAATACAAGTTCCAACGAAAAATTGGATATTGGAGAGTATATGAACAATTAGTAAGNGTACAAATTACTGTATTTATTTAGGGATACAAGAGCAAAAAGTTTAAATGTTTGGGCAATTTTATCAAATATAGAAACAAACGTAGTTGAATTACAAGTGCCAACGAAAAATTGGATATTAGTGAGTATATGAACAATTAGTAAGCGTAGCGTAGTATATACACCTATATATATAGTAGCTGGAACGACATATTATTAATTATTATACATTACAATTTTAGATACAGCACTGGAGCTTATAATTGATCAGGTAGAGAAATTAGATACCGAAAGACAGGTAATAATATGATTATTGACTATAATACTGTTTACTACAAAGGTAAACATATACTTAAAGGTAGCCCCTCCAGTCCAGTCATGATAGGGATAAGCTAGGGCGTTCAATCTTTTTCAAAAGACTAAGTGTCTCTGCGAATGTCAAGTTTACGCTTTCTTCTTTCAAAATAAAATGACGATGGTGCAGTCGAGGTCAGTGGGGTCATTCCGATACTTTTTTATTTTATAAGCTCCAATAATATAATATTATTATACATTGCAATTTTAGATAACGGCACTGGAGCTTATAATTGATCAGGTAAAGAAATTAGATACCGAAAGACAGGTAATAATTATTGACTATAATACTGTTTACTACAAAGGTAAACATATACTTAAGGGGAGCCTCCAGTCATGATAGGGATAAGCTAGGGCGTTCAATCTTTTTTAAAAGACTAAGTGTCTCAGCGAATGTCAAGTTTACGCTTTCTTCTTTCAAAATGAAATGACAGGAATTTTGATTTTCTAATTGCTGTCTTTCATATTTCATACCCTGTATGTATAGGAATGGGAGGGAGAGTAGCGTTATATTGTGCGAATTCTTTGTTCTGGGTCACTGATGCACGATGGTGCAGTCGAGGTCAGTGGGGTCATTCCGATACTTTTTTATTTTATAAGCTCCAATATGGTTTGTTTTTAATTGCAATGTGTAATATATATGAATTCGCAACGATTCATAAATTAGTTGAGAAGCCATTTAACTTACAAGCGAAAACGAAAAACAGTAAATACTAATTGTGGATGGAGTGAATCTAATTCATTGCTCATTACTTCACCAAAAGACAATTAACATAATATACTTATCTCAAATTCTTTGTCGTTCCTGCTGCTATACTGTTCATGTATATATATGTTCCTAAAATTCCTAATACCTATCATATCATATACCCCCTGCCCCTAATATCCAATTGTTCGCTGGCATTTCTATAATTTAAACTACGTTTGTTTCTATATTTGATGGAATTGACCAAAGAATTAAACTTTTTTCTCTTATATCCCTAAATAAATACATTAATTTGTACAAGTACCAAATAAAAATTATGGGGACTTTTTAAATTATTATTTAGGGACATTTTAAATTATTCTAAGGGACATCATCAAAATTGACCCATTCAATTATTATTAGGGACTTTTAAAATTATTTTAGGGACAACTTAATAGGCATCCATAATGTTTTCGCGATAAATGGATAAATTACCCCTAAAAATTTTTCGCTATTGCAGTAGGTACGTAAGTAAATTTATATGTAAGGATAAATTATTCACAAGATAATAAAAGGTCTTAAAAGAGAACCTCAAAAATTGTGGACGCCCAATAACATCTTCTCCGAACATTAAAATTTTAAATCTATATGCTTTATAAACTCTAAATACCCTGGCTAATAAATGAGGTTAACCTAGTAAATCAGAAAACCATTTGCTAAATTTTAGGAAGGAAAAATTAAATTGCTGTTGAAGAAAGGATTTTGACATAGCAATTATATACATATGTGCTAAGAAATAGAATTTTCTCATCTTCAGATTGAAAGACGTCAGTGATTTCACGAACATTATATAGCTTTCCTATTCTGTGACTGTGAGTTGGATTCTCATTATTCGTTGCAATGATCTATCAGGAGTTGGTGGGCTTTTGAATTTTCAATGTGCTCGTATCTGGGGGAAGGAATTCGCATTACTGCAGTACGTTTAGTAATTTTTAAGGCTGCATAATTCTGCTGGAATACTTAGTTTCTAATCTATTAATTCAGTGTTGATTAAATAAGCCCCTAGCTTTCATATTACACAACTGCTCTGGGTGGTCGATACCAGAATATTAATGGCAGTCTGTTTGTATTACGTTTGTTTACCATAGTAGCTATTTACAATTAACAAAGAATGGAACAACGTTTAGAAACTATGTGGCTTTCTTCTTCCTGACACCCAATAAATATGAAACTTTCACCGACCTTTCACCGCTACTTTCACCACAATTTTAACTAATATTTTTGCGTAGTTCTAGTGGGAGAAATTATAATTCGAAGTTAGTGCAAGAAAGGAGAAAGTTCTTAGTGCATTGATTAGTATCCCATAATATTATTATGTATATTTTACGTTTATACTGAACAGTATGTGTTTTATCATTCAGTTATCACTGTTTTTGCACTTTGATGGAATGTTGCCCTTTGTGCATTCACTACAGATTTGTTAAATAGTGCAATACTATGGCATATTTACTTGACAGAAATCATTGTCATATATCCATAGAATATTGATTGCCGCAGCAATATTTATTATTCCTTCCTTATTAATCTACAAAGATCTTTATCAAAATAAGTAATTAAAAACAATTGTAGATGATTATCAATTTTCATCATTATTGGCAATTCAATTTCGGCTATGCAAAGTTATTTTTAGTTTTGTTCGGGCACAAGTTTAACCGCCGACTGATGGACGACTTGCGAGTTCGGTAAGCTAGCAATAACCACTTGAAGTTTTTTACTGGCATCTGTTTCCAGAATTGACGTCGAGACACGTTGGACGTTGATTATCATCTAAATAGTGTACAGACAGAGAGTTATCCTGATTCTGAATTACTTATCTTACTCTCTTTCACCCAGTCATCTATGAAGACTGAAGAGCAACCCACATGCCCCCATCGGCCCCATCTACTATAATCTCATTTTGCCCACAAATTCTACCAAAGAAAAGTGTAAAATGCTATCACCCTTGGACCTTGGATTCTGCAGTTTGTATTGAATCATTGTAGTAATGCCATGTGAGTGCAGTGCAGACGTGCACGTAGAATTATTTGATAGGTACCTACCTAGTACCTAGTACTAGTACCAGTAGTACAGTAGTACCCTAGTACCTACTTCATATTCATATTCTATGCACACATAAAAAGCCATACATCAACCAACACCTATTGAAAAAGCTGTTTTATTGATAATATTATTTAGGCATCTGAATTCTGAATGTATCCGATTATTATTCTCTCTGCATTGAAACAACTTAGATAATAAATATCTACTACCACTACCATCAGCAAACTTCAGTTTCTGCATGGGTGAAATATCAAAATGAGATCTCT
>JABASI010003310.1:0-16885 GCA_019776505.1 Tomocerus nigrus
TCGTTATTTTGTGTTGACGTCCGTAGACATAGGCGAATAATGAGATTTTTGCCAGTTGAAACAATGAGGATTGGGGATCATGAGTATTTGTGGTGTGTGGGTAGGTATGTGTGTAGTGGTGCTTCTGTATTTCACATTCATTAGGTAGTAGAGTAAGTAAGTCTTCCTTTCGATTACATGTGATGTAGTAGTCGTCCTTCATTTCTTAGTGCAATGCTGCCAACAGAAACTGGTCGAGCAAGATTTTAACTCATGGACTCTATCTATGGTATAATTGAAATTTGAGCATCTGTCTATAACAAAACAAGGATTTTTTATGGGGATCCTTTCGGTAGTGAAGTGAATAGAGAATTTACAACTGAAAGAGTATCTGTGCATTGACTGGTTGATGTTGATATGAGTTGTGGTTGTGTGATTACATTCTTTCGCATGTGTCTATTCTATTTGCTATATGTGTATATTTTACATGGACTTGGATGTTCCTATC
Organism: Tomocerus nigrus; assembly: GCA_019776505.1. Lineage (NCBI taxonomy): Eukaryota > Metazoa > Arthropoda > Collembola > Entomobryomorpha > Tomoceridae > Tomocerus > Tomocerus nigrus. The sequence goes on from JABASI010003310.1 coordinate 488, forward strand.
TTTGTTATGTACACAAGTCAGGTAATTATATAGGTATCTAACTTAAAAACACATAGCTAGTACGTTATGGCAAAAGAATATAAGATCCTTTGCATTTTCTATGTATTTTCTACACTATGACATGCTCTATGAATCTATATGAGCACCTACATAGCGTATCAAACCATTAAATACAAGAAAAACAAAGATAGAGCATTGCATTTGTATGATTACTCTTCACTCCACTACTGTGGAATCCACACATTTTGATACACAAGACTAGAGCAGGTAAAATTAACAATAAATAGTAGTAGCATCATTCGATATATATCAGACTTATATTATTTCTGTACTCTAGTAGTGCTATGTTCCTATATTTATCATATCTCAACTCTTCTCCTGTGAACTAGACCAACAAAAACAATTTTGCCAGAAGCTTATTTTTATTACAGATCATATACATAGGACATACCAGCACAGTTATTATTCTTGGTATTTACTAGTCCAGTCTACAGATTATTACAACAGCTGATATAGGGCATCATCTAATGATCATCAGACACATATTATAGTAAAATAGTTAACAGATATAGTTACAGAGAAAACCAAACCTATAAAGAATCACTTTTTATTTCCAACTGGGCATTTAATAGATAAGCAAAAGGATATTTTTTAGAAACGATAATCCTCGTTCAAATAGAATGTATTATTATCGTGCAGGGATTTAAACTGATTGAATTGCTGTACATAAGGTAAATAATCTAAAAGTAACACTTAAGCAAAAAGCATAGCGCCACAACTCACATACTCACATACCTAAGCAAAACATTCTCTTCATTGTACATACCTTTTACTTATACTTACCTGCACAGATCATACTTATGTACGTACGTATGTATGGCAGAACATTCATCTCTATACGTTATCTACGAACCACTACATTCTATCTAGCTCAATGATTTACAGCACAGTGTGTAATTTAAGTGCGATTCTCTGTCTCCATTGTAGGCCTACAGTGATGTACAATGCCTTCGAGGACTCCTAGCAGGACGCCCGGGACAGGATTCTCGGCTTCTTGGCAAAGATTCAAATACTTTTTCTATGGAACTCTTTTGGCTTTAAAGTGGTCATTTATTGAGATCTTTACGAGACATCGCAAACTCGACTTGGAAGGTAAGTCACCAAACTCACTTCTTTTTCTATTATTACCCTAAAGATGATATTCTCGACCTACACTATGTTAGTAGGTAGGTATATAAGGAATAACGTTATAGATATCAATGTGGGTTTATCTTCATTTTTATCCTCTTTCTCATTCAAGATTTGCCTAAGCGGCCAAAAGAAGTAGCTGTTATCACTGGCGGTTCCAGAGGAATTGGAGTAGATATCGTCAAGAAACTATTACAGTGCCGGTTTCATGTTATTTTAGGTAGGTGAATGTTGCAAAACATACCTTTCTATGTATATGTGCATACATGTTGACAGTTTTATCCTATACGACTATACGAGTTTCAACGATGTACATACTTGAGATTATCATCATACTCGAACGACCTCAATCCTTCCTTTTACCCTAACAGTGCCAATAAATAGCAATCTTAGTGTGCAATGTGCAATGCATCTCAAAATGTAAGCTGGACGTACTCGACTCTAAATCAATTTCTTGGAAAATATCTAAGATGCCCGCGTGTCACTGTTTGGAATATATTTCACCTATATATATTCGCATACACGTTTGATTTCTCCATTAACGAACAAGTGACATAAACGTTACACACTAATATTGCATCCGCCACAACACCTACCACCTACGTAGTACAATACCGATACAAATTAAATGCAAATGAAAATCCTGGCCATGTAAATAACAACGTTGTGCTTTTATTGACCATTGACCTTTGTAGATAATAACATGATATAAGGCACTGATAGTGTTTCTAAACCATTTGTGTTTCCAACTTGTTGGTGTATAAATAATGTAATGTAAGTCGTGTACCGACGCAGCAGGGCACTTTAAAATACAATTCCTGTGATGATTTTACAACAAATATTTGATACATATAGAATAAATTCTTAATAATATGCATCCGTATAATGTATGTATGCCAAAAATGTATCACGTTGTGGAGATAAAGGATGCACAGCATAATTACGAATATATGTGATAACTATAGATATATAATATGCATAATATGGACATTGTAGGCTTGATTTTCCTTAGTAAAAAAGAAACGTGTTTAATACAGACAGACATTCTTCAAAATTATCAAAGAATATCAAAAATGTATAAGCGACGGGGCTAATTACATGTAACACTATGTATCGTACGTACATAGTGTTACATACATATGTTACATACATCTACATACATAATTTATGTACATAGATGTACATGCATTTATTTTTAGAATAATTGAATAGCAAGAGAAATAGTTCGTACCCGTCAAGTCTGTATGCACAAATTGACTTTTTGTTTGATATTCCAAGTTTGTCATTGATTGATTGACAACCCAATATGGAAAAGTGCTATAATTAAATGTTTCCGTATTATTTTTCCGGTATCACCTACTAACATAATGAAACTTGTTGCTGTATATGAACAAAAACAATGACCCTCTTAACACTAAAAAGGGTGTCGACACACACAGCATGGAAATGTTACGGTAAACAAGATCCGACAAACGGGAGTTATTACAGGAACAGCAGAATGCTTAGAACTTGATCTCTCGTCTTTGGATTCAGTAAGAAACTTTGCAGATGCTGTTGTTGCAAAACATGACAGAATACACATTCTCATTAACAATGGTACGTGTACTTTAGCTTCCACGATAAAGGGGCAGTTGTAAACTAAATCATAAATTCATATTTTGTCGTATATTTCATTGCTTTCACGTCATATTTCATTGCAAGAGATAATCACAGACTGACATAAATAATATTTTCTTTAGCTGGAACGATGTTTTCTCCATACAAAATTACATCCGATGGTCTGGAGAACCATTTTCAGACGAATTACTTAAGCCATTTTCTATTGACAACTTTGTTGTTGCCCACAATGATTAATACTGGAGCTACACAAAAAGAATACTGTCGAGTTGTCAATACTTCTGGCACTGCCCATTATGGAGGAGATATTAATTTCGATGATCTCCAGTCCACGTAAGCTTATCTTAAAATCTTAATCCCATAATTATATAGCTCAGGTAATTATTGCATCGTAATTATAAATAATACAATTTAAATCTAGGATATTAGTGACGGTTTTTAAACAAACAAATCAATACGCCCAAAATGAATGCTCATTACGCGTTTGGAGAATGGAAAATTAAGAAATATTCCTCTAATTCATGAATATTTGTGTTTTAGGACGTTTTTCTCATCTTATAAAGCTTCTTTTGATTCCAAACTCGCTCAAGTGACAATGTCAAACTATCTGGACAGAAAATTGAAAGAAGAAGGTGCAAAAGTACACGTGTACTCATGTCATCCTGGTCTCATCCCAACAGGCCTTTGGAACAATCTCGGCTGCGTCATCAGATTATTCACACCTTGCTTAAAAATACTCTTAAAGGTTAGGCAGTGATAATGAGGAAATCACAATAACAATTAAAAACTCCATTTGCATTAACTGTTAACTGGATATTTCTGGTCAATTTAATCTGGTAATATATATTCTAACAGAGTACTGACCAAGGAGCTGATTCTATAGCATACGCAGCATTGTCACCCGATTTAGAAAATGAAGGTGGCTTATTTCTCTGTAACAGCAGAAAAGAAAGACCTAGTGTCAAATCCCTGGATTTTGACATTCAAGAAAGACTGTGGAGAGTTTCCGCTCACTTAACGGAGTCTGATGACGAGTGAATTACGCATGTTAAATAGTTTTTAAATAATTTGTACCATCTCTGTACTTTCTGTACTTTCTGTTTCTTTGTACTTAATTTAACTTTCAATACATACGTACACCACACTTAGGTAGCTTTAAATTATGTCGGTGCTCCCCTAATAATCCATAGTATAGCCACAAAAATTTATGCAGGTAACATTTTTATTTCTAAGTGATGATCCAATACACATTTAAATAACACAGTACCTTTTGACTATAAAACCGTTACCACATACATTGGGTATTCAAATAGGTAAATACGTAGGTAGGTTTAAGGATTTGATAACATTGTACATTATTATGTGCCCCTAAACGTGAATTTTAAATACGTGACATTTGTATATGAATAATAAAAAATCTAATTTTGTACATACATGACATTGACTATACCACACTGATTCTTATATAACTGCATTCATTTTCATCGTGGACCTCGATAACAACATGACATTTCATTGGAACCAGAAAGTTGGCATTTGGTTGTCCCTAACTCACATGCATAACGTAACGTACTTTGAAACTTTAAGAGCATCTACAAGTAATTTAAGGTAGGTGTTGTAATCCAAATAATAATCCTCTCTTGATGGCCCGATGTTGTAAAATGATTACAAACAGGACAATATTTACCAGTTCAAGCCTTACTGTCAATTAATATTTGCCGAGCTGGATCAATAAAAACATAAATACACCCATATTATAATATAGGACCCGCATCGCAGTACCTAGGTACTAACTTAAATAATTATCATATTTTGCAGTATTGATTGATTACATTATCAGGAATAGCAATTTTTTTATTTTCATTTTTTCCATTCATATTTTAAACACACTAGGTAATTTAAAAGTTTGAGGGATGCGAAAGAAATGGGACGCTTCTTGGTGCAGCACCAGTGGAAATAATACATTGATTTTCCTATCTCAGTTCCTCATGCAAAACTCGAATAGGTATTTCCGTACCAATCAAGTCATGCGAGCATGCAAAATTAAGTTAACGTATCCATGCAGGCCAGAAGGCTCTAATTTGTTAAAAAATTGACTTGCATGGGGTCCAAAAACATGTAAAGAAGTAATCAGGATAAATTGAGATTATTTACCGTTAACTTAATTCTGTTTGTAAATATGAATGAATATTATTCACGAAGACAGTGATTGCTGTATTATTGACTTGACAGATTCGGAATAGACATTAGACAGATTTATTTACTGGCATTTAGTATTTTAACTAATTGCAGTGATCATAATAAGTAACGTACCGTTAATGTTCAAGCAATTACATATACATATAATATGAAGCTATCATCAACACAAAATTATTGCATGCAAATCAATAAGCCTGGAATGGAACCAACTATTTACTTATTTATTCATGAATGAACACCATACCATACTAACGTACACCTAACGGAGCATGCTCGTATGCATAATAATATTATTGATGAATATTTGACGTGAAATAATGAGTTGTAATCAAGTAGTCGAAAAGTAGGATTTGGTAGAGTTAAGTAGAAGGAACTAAGGAACTCAGTATATTAGCCAGAGACCTCGCATTATGTAACAATGTAACATTATGTAGGAAAACCGCTAATTAAAAATATAGTCTGATCTATAGAGTAATACATACTACATTATTGCATAGCTTTCTGCAAGACTTGCATGAATTTTTGCATGACTTTTTGTATGACTTGACATGCTTACTGCAAAAATCTAGCCACATTTTTAACAACACACAACAGCTATAGCAAAGCTATAACAGTACATTATCAAATTCTTTCAGTTAGGCAATCAATGCCAGGGTCCAGGAATATTCCACTTCCACTGAATATGTCAAATGAAAACTACGGTGCGGTGGTACTGTCTAAATCCCTCCTCTGTTTCATGTTAATTTATGGCTGGCTCTCAATTACAAAGTAAAAATCCTGCCAGGTTTACCAGTGCAAAGCAGTAGGTAGTGATTATTCTGATTATGTACAGCCTTTTATTAGAGGGGGTATGCCGGAAAATAAAACTAAGGGGTTCGATTATCTGTATTCGTGCAATTGCACAGCAACGTGAGTCCCGCAAGCCGCAACTAGCCAGCACAGTGCAAATATTGCAATATAAATATTGATTGTTATTGATTGATAACGCTGATAAGACATAGACAGGAAGTAAGCACTTGGCATGGCACTTCTGTATGTAAGTCAAGCATTATATTTTATATTCCGGTTCCCTTACAATTTACCTTTGTATTTAAAAGTACTAAAATAAGTCGATGTAATGTCAGTTATTTCACTTCGTCGATCCAGTCCACATGAATAGCACTAAATAAACGTACAAAGTACAAATTACAAGCCAAATAAAATGGCCAATAGCAGTAATTACTATATAGCTGGTGCATTTCTATTAATTTGCATGGTCACAATTTGGAAATCGTCTCATCCAAGTGGTTCAACTTCAAGTGGATTCGGTAGCAATAGCAAATAATATACAACAATTTTATTCTGTATTCGTTGGTTGGATTTTGTATACATTTCTATATATATACATTTTTGACAAATATAATTTTATTCCTCATCCCTTGGATCTTAAAATAAAATCTTTCATTTTAGACGAACAGAAAATAGATGATATATTGCGAGAAATACAAGCGCTGAAAAGAATGCAAGCCATGGAAGGAAAATCTTATGCGATTGAGAAAAGATTGGAAGAGGCCAATGAAAACTGGAAGCGAGGGCTGGAAGCCAGGAAGGAACTGGAAAGCAAGAATTTACTCGATCAGAACAATCCATGGAATTATAAAAATGGAATTTCCATCTGGGACTTTTTCTACCCGAATTTTGATTGCCCGCACACAGTTGAGAGAATTGGGAAATCTGGAGACGGGGGAAAATGGATTTGTGGATTTAGTCATTTGGCAAAGAAACCGGATCCATGCATTGTCTACTCTTATGGTGTTAGCACAGACACAAGTTTCGAAGATGAAATTGTGGCTCGTACAAACTGTTCTGTGTATTTATTCGATCACACAATAAACACTAACAAAGTCCAACTACCAAAACGTCATCCAAACAGAGTTTTCATCGAAAAAGTTGGTTTAGGGGTGACAGACACAGAAAAACTACGGTCCATTCCATCGACTATGACAAAGTATGGTCATAATTTTATAGATATTTTGAAAGTTGATGTAGAAGGAGCTGAATTTGAAGTTTTTGACAGTTTCAAAACTGATTTTCCTGATGATCTTCCATTTGGCCAGGTGTCAATAGAAATACACTTAAATGGGAGAATCACCAACAATTTTTTTAAAAAGTATAAGACTTGGCTATCTAATTTGGAAGATCTGGGTCTCCGGGCTTTCAAAAATGAGTTTAATTTGATCTCTGTCCGGAGAAGTTCCACTCATTACCCTACTCTATGTGAATATTCTTTTTTAAATATTAAAAACCCAAATAATTACTTGTTGCAGGAATAATAATTATTATAACTAAATATTATAATAACATAACACTAGTTAGCTACACACACATTTAGAATTATTATTAGTATTTCACAGTTCACATCACACTAGTCACACAAATACATTCCTGATCTAAGAAATGTTCTGTTTGGTTCTATCGACAGGCTTGAGGCAGTATATTATATCAATTTATTTCAAACAGCATGTAAAAATCTTGAAACCAGACTGACTTGAAAAGCTCGTCAAAAATCAAACCATTATTCTAAATTCCGATATTAATAAGTTCAAAATGTAAACTATTATTTTCCTACCTCCGAAAAAATAAATCGCCTCTATGCATGCCAAAATACATTATCATAAATAAGTATTATCAATGCCTAGTTATAATTATCATAATAAATTATGTCATATGTAAGCAGTGTATCAGCATTTCCTTACTGTATATAATATAATAAATAAATATTCTGCTCTCTGCTCGGACAGTTTTTATGTCCGCCATAAACGAGCATATAATTCTAAAGACTAAAACGAAGCACAGGTTGTATGGTATAAATGTATTTTTTATTCTTATGTAAAGGAATATTTAAGATGTTGCTTATTCCGGTTTTTGTTGTAAGGTCGAAGTTCAATGTGGTAAAAGTGAATGAAGTCATGAATAAATCTATTACACTTGTATGGAGCATTTCAATTGTTTTTCCTAAGGTATTACGTGAATTTTGATCAAGTAGGTATCTTTTCAAATCAAAAGGTATTCATGATTTTGGTGATGGATTTTAAAATAAACTGTTTCGTCACATTTGTATCTATAAAATTATCTATCCATAAAATGTTTTATATACAATTTTGAGCTTAGCCTACCTAATTTGGCAAAAATTGATTATTTTATTATTTATCGAGAAAATTTCTTCGAAAAGTAACTGAACATAAAAAAAGACGAACCGGAAAATTGCTATTTATTTCTGCACTCTGACTGTGGACGACACGGACAGATACTTTGGGGCAACGTAACACAGCCAAACGAATGGAAAGGGGCACTCGTTAGCTGTCTGCTAACTAAAGCGCCAGCTTTGATGGTGGCTTCATGTGAGCGCAAAATGTTGACGAAAAGCTGAAATGAAACAGTACTCAAATCAATAATGGAAATAAATTGGATATAGTAATATATTTAAAAAGTTAATTGCTGACGCACGGAAAGTAAACAGGTGAGGAGAACTTTAAGAAAAAACTTTGCTGTTTTGAACCATCTTAATTTACGATGGATGTATAACGTAAAGGCTTAGATTAGATTACAACTCTTCTAGTTTTGATTTTATTGTTTATACCTTTATTGTCTATTGTATCATCACGTAGTTTCGGTTTGATAGTGTATAAAGTGCATGATATGATATAATATTATTATGTGTAAAGTAAATGTGAAGTAACTGAGAATTCCGAAACGTGTAGGAGCCGTAGAAGCATATTGCCAATTTTTTTAATCATTTATAAGGGCGAATTGTTTTGCACAGAATCATGCATGCTTGAGACGCCTCTTCATTATGACGATCGATGCATGCAGATTTCTGTGCAATTTTACAATCTAATGATGTTATCTGAAATTCGATTTCATTCCGAGTTTTTTCGTCATCTTTGTAATTCTACACTAATCAGACACTAGATCGGTCTGTGGCCATTTTGTTATGTAAATGTTGCTAAATAGTTTTGTTATCAAACAATTTAATTTTTGTCCATACAGGGGGGTCAAATAATTAAGATATTGAGGACATCGCGTCAAAATGTTGGTGTTACTTTGCGAAAGTTGTCAAGTTCGTGTGTCGGCTTATGACGCGTGGGTTCAGCATGTACTGAGTGATCAACATCAATCAACTTCGATAATCAAGAGAGTTTTGCAAAATAAAAATATTGAAGAAATGCAAGGAAAGGGATTACTGGCTGTTATATCAAATGGGCCGAGCTTAACAGCAGGCATGGTAGCTTGGCATGTTTCAAATTTCGGTTTGCTCTGTGATTTATATTACGGATCTAATCTGAAATGTGTCTTTTTCCATTTGGATTCAATGTAAGGAACAAAGAAAGAATTTGAAGATTGACTAATTCACCTACCATTACGATTCATATATTATTAATATCATATATAAGCTTTCTGTGTTGTTATCATTGGTGATTGTTAATTGTTTTTAATAGGGACTGCAATGAAGCAGCGCAAGCAGGAACAACGGAAATAGACAACGTTCCTGTAGTTGTTCAATGGGTATCTACCGTTCCTGTTGCAGACTGTAAGTATTTTTGTCTCATTGACGAATAATTTATTTTTAAAAGCTGTCGAAATCAAAGAATTTTGAAGCGTGTTATAATAGCATTTGATTTTGTTGAAATACATTTCATAGGGGAACGGGTATTCGGCATAGTACGAAGGGTGAACCCTAGTAAATGCTTCGAAAGTAAAATCTCGCTTCCTCCTCAGTATTACGGCTTATTGGAAACTATATTTCATCAAGAAACACTTTCCCAAGAAGAGCGTGTGCGGCGGCATGTGGCTATTAACGACGTGGCTAACATCATTCAAGCTCAATTTACACAGGCTACATTTCATCCTTATGGCTCTTATGTAACTAGTTTAGGAAATGCGGATTCTTCCTTAAATATCTTCGTCGGCAACTTACAGATAGGTAAATGATAACTGATAACATCTAGAGCACCTACATTTATAAGGGTAATTTTATTACATTATTTTATTTGTTTATTCATATTTTGTTTTACAGTAGTTCCAAATGCAAACGGTGGCGTCAACTCAGGTAGAAATAAGGCTGTTGTTACAAGAATTACACTTGACGATATTTGTCGCTATTTGGCCACTCTACCTCCTGCTAAGAGAAGTTTGTGCAATGGAGTTACAATAATTTCAGCACCAGATAATCAGAAGTTTATACAATTCATGCATCGTCCAACAAATCTATGGGGGAACATCTACGTCCGAAACCCACTTCCTGTGCAGCGTTCGAAACTAATCGCCTTTTATATGACCCTAGACGAAAGAGTCCGGCCTTTTCTTCAATTGGTACGGTACTGGGGTCGATTTCATGGTCTGACTTCCGGAATGCCTGGTATAAAAAAGCCTACTGTCATGCGGAACTATGCTCTTATGTTATTATCTATAGTTTTCCTGGAAAATGTACAAATAATCCCTACTGTGCAAGCGCTTCAATTGCTACAGAAGGATGAAAGAGAATCTTGTCCAGTCGGTCCTTGGGAAGGTTCTTTTTGCGAGAGCAAGGAACAAGCTCTTGCCTACATGGAAATGACGAAAGATCCTACTACTGCCCCTAAGAATGAGGATCCTAACGAACCCTTGACAAACAAAGTCATAAACTTAGCTCATGAGTTTTTCAACCGCCTTTCCCTACTGGAACCCAATTCCCTTATCGTATGTACTGTGCTAGGGAAATTCAAACCAAAATATCAGTTTTATGGAGAAGGATTACAGGAATTACCAGAAGGCCTTGAGCGGTACAAAATAGCCTTGGAGTCGCGTGCATTCAGACCTGTATGTGGCCCACCAGTGAAAAATAGAAACGATAGGCAGTCTTTGTCCATGGTCGTTCAAGATCCTTTTGAATTGACAGTAAATGTAACAGAGCATCTATCACCTGACTTCTTAGTTAAATTCCGTATAATCTGCTGTACAACAGCGTTGGCGTTCCAGAAACTAATAACAATTCCTGGGCGTGACACTGATCTGGACACAGCTGTTAAGGATCTTTTCACACCAGTTCCAGCTGTCGAAATAAATTCTTTTCGATTAAAATCCGTTATTGGAGAATTGATGAGCAAAAGAAGAGAAATAAATCAAAAACAAACAAAACAAGAGAGGACTAACGGATTTGCTCCTGAATATCCCACGGAAAAAGTTCCCATCTATCAAAATCAACCAAATCCAAGTTTCGATGATTACTATGAAGTGAAGCCAACACAAGCCAACCCTCCGATGAATATGGCAATATCTGAAAATAATCGCATTCCAGGAAATCATGTTGCACCCTTGTTGCCCACACCAAATCATTGTACTAATTACCCCCTAATCGGCGCAGATTATACCAGAAGGGAAAGCCCAGTTCAAATACCTGCAGCAACCACTGACTTTCATTTAAACGCTTTCCCTTCAATGGTCCCATCACCTACTGCAAATCAAGTAACGTCTCCGCCTCCCCCTCCACCTCCTGTACCAATAATACCAATCGTCATGGATAGCAAAGATACAGTTGTCAAAATTACTCTAGACTCTCTTTACGAATCTATTTTCAGAGAATCCTTCTACCATCTCCAGCGCGTTGCTGCCCCTGATGTGCTGGAAAATAAAAAGAACACTCTTTGGCTGGTATGCTTCTCTGAATTGATACTCTCTGTGTGGCACAAATGTTTTAAATTGAATGATGTCCTCATCAAAGAGAGTGATGTAGACTCTTTCGTCAAACACACTTTCCCAAAAGAAATTTTTGAGTTGATGGACCTTACAAAAGAAGATCAGGAAGAGCCTGATGCTAAAAAACGTCGCAGTAGTCAAGCGGAGGATGTAGAAGATGGAGAGATAAATGATGTCAATTATGATAAGCTGTGGTCAAAATTAAATAAAATTCCTGATTATCCAGCTGTCTTTGAAACAACTTTAGAATGTTTTGTCAATAAACCATTCTTTAATGGCCGACAAGAAATCGCAAGGTGGATGGCTGGCAAAGATGATAGAAATCCTCTTGACAGGGAAGAGGAAATCACCAAGAAAGTCTTAATTCGATGTATTGCTGCTGATTTGTCAACAAATATTACAGTTAAATGTTCAGTTTACGCTGATATGACAAAACCAGAGGAACAAATTCAGCTCTCCTTCCAAGAGTCCTTTGAAAAGTCTAAGATGAGCGTTGAAGACACTTTCTTTCAAAGATTTTTCTCCCTTTTGGTTCCCGAATACGCCATTTTCAGACTGTGTCAACTGTTAGAAATTCCCAATCGCTGGCAGACGGTTAATTTTAACAAATAAGAAAGACACTGTATTAACAAAATAATTGTTGGCTATCTTTGAAGGGAAAGCTCATTTAAACATATAGACCCACGAAGACGACACTTCGAAAAACATCGTAGATTTTATCAATCTAATAAACCTAACTTGAGTTATATTATACTTTCTCTTTTATATCAATAACTAATTTTTGTGTACCTAATTACTTAAAAATATAACTTGTTATCATGAGCATGGTTGAAAAATGTATAATGAATCCAGAAATTTTCATATTTTCCTATAGTTTATTAGTTTGTGTTTTAGTTTTCAATAATCTTTTCGTTTATTAATTTGGTATGAATGGAAAATATCATGAAACATGTTTTGAAATAATAATTGTGCGTGTATGATGTAGTTAGATAGTTAGTAGTCTGTGAAAGGCAGTAGAATCATGAAATCCTGCATTACTCTGTGTGAGCTATATGTAGTGGGTTATTAAAATATCGATTCTAACTAATAGCTCTTTAATTTTGTTGATACTTTTGATAACATTATGCAATTTGTTAGTTACTGATTATTGTACAAAATAATTAATGCGGTATAGAAATCGAAAAAGTATATCGGGCACCTTTTGTGCTCAAAACAGGCTACTTAAATATTCTTTTAGTGTATCACTAGTGCTTATTATATAGTACTTATGACAGAATGTGTAATTGCGTACAATATAGTTTAGTTTTAATGTTATAACTATAAATTATGTAATTAAGAACTGTGTTGTGGTAATCCTTGCCTTCCTTTTAAGTGAGACATTTTTAGACAGAATTCAAACTGCACTGATTGATAGATATAGTTTAGATTTAGTTTCGAATCCTTCGTGAATATGTAAATAAAACTGTGCATGTGTGTTCAGTCAATGTGATTAATATTCCGAATGTGAAAATTAATAATAGCAATTACTTACTGCTATTTGTGTGAATGAAATGCGAAATAAATGAATTACATGCAATTCAGTAAAGAAGCTATAGTATGTGGATGATTACATTTTATTGGTAATTAGTATCATCATCAGTCGTGGGTATGTCATTATCTAACATAATAGATCTTTGTGCCGCGAAGCCGACAGTATACATTATAAAGTCATAATAATATTTAGGATAGTATAGTTAAACAGTAGAGAAGGTTAAGCTTAAAAATCACAAACAAAAAACTATATAGCACAATCAGAAGCGCACAAAAAATTATATATATATTTCTATTATATTTTCTATGTAAATTACGGTAACATAACATCTATACTATTTTATTCACTGATATGATTAGGTATACGCGACAGGTTAATAACCTAATGTCATAAATCTTATAACTATAAGCGAAGGTCAAAGGTAATCCGGCCTCGGTCGCTTTTGATAATACAATGCTATGTCACAATAATTAATTTTTAATTGCAATAACAACTATCTTAATTGTAAATCTTAAAGATTCTAATAATATACTCATGATTTAGAGCGAAATAAGTAAAGTGTAAGAGAAAAAATGACAAGAAGTATAGTAAAATACAACAGTGGTTTGAGCTGGACTTGAGCTGACTTAAAATAAATAAAAATTAGTTGAAAAAATAGCTACAACATGAAAAAAGAGATACAACAGTACAAGTACAAGAAGTACAATTTCAAACTAGTCATAAACTTCACATATTTCAATGGAATTTCCATCGATTTCATTACCATCATCATCTACGACTATAAATTTACCATCGGCATTTCCGCCGTTTTCCATCCACACAACGGTCGTGTCTCTGTCGGACGCATTAACATTACTGCTAGCAGAATTCAACTCTGGTTCAATATTCGTTATTGAAGATTTTGATATACTTCTTGGGTCATTAATNATATTCGTTATTGAAGATTTTGATATACTTCTTGGGTCATTAATTTTAGAATCCAAAGAGTTAATTTCTTCCAGTTCGTCATCATAAACGCGATACACTTCCGTAGGAACATCATTTGGTTCGATAGGACAAGATGCAGCTGAGGATGAACTATTTTTATTCTTACTTCCATATTTTTCATTAATTTCAGCTAAAGTTGTAGCCTTATTTGGTTCATACGTACGGACGTATTTTTTACTTTTGCTTTTGACTAAATTATTTCCATCCTCCAGCAATTCTCGTCGAAGTAAGGAATCAATAGAGTCTGAATCTGATCCTTCTGATACCTCGCCACCATCATCTTCCTTCGAATTATCTTTCCAGTGCACTTTCATATGTTTTTTCAAGTCCGAAGATAGAATAAACGCCCTGCCACAAGTTGAACATTTATGCGGTCGCTCGCCTGTGTGGACCTTTTTTCTGAAAGTTAAAGTATTTTAATTTTAAATTAAATAGTGATTAGACTTGCCGATTCAAATATCGGTTGGTCATATCGTAGATTGTAAGGAAATACTATTGCAGCACTATTGATACCAAAAATATTATACCTGTGATATGTTAGTGACACAAGCTCATGGAAAGGCATCATACAAATATCACAACTGTAGGGCATTTCTCCAGTATGTATTCGCTCATGTCGTTTCAGCAAGGAAGAATAGTTATATGCTTTGTCACAATGGGCACATTTAAATTTTCTGTCAACTGCATGAGCCCTTTGGTGAAGGATGAGGGATGATTCTTTGACAAACTGTTTGCCGCAAGTTTTGCATCTAAACATAAATCAATCCAGTTAAATATTTGAAAAAATCATACTACATTTTTAATCATTCGAAGTTTCGAAGACATAAAATCATTCCTTCACTAAAAAAATAACAGTCAATACTTAGTACATGTCTATATAAAAAATATGCTGAATTGCAATTTGTCATAGACTTATTTTGGTTTAAGCTTTAACTTTCTTAGCATAATAATCAGTAATAGTATCAATTACGTACTGTAAATTGTTTTTGTCTTTGTGGGTTTGCATGTGTTTCTTAAGGTTTGAGATCTGAATGAATCCACGATTGCAGAAAATACAAACATAAGGACGTTCTCCTGTGTGTATTCTTTCGTGCTCCTTTCTATTACTATGAGTAGCAAATCCTCGGCCACAAAACTGACATTTATAAGGCCGCTCATTATTATGACTCTTTTGGATGTGAAGTAGCATGTCATCGGGATTTAAGAACTGCTCCTGACATATTTCACACTTGGTTGGAGATGACAATGATTGAGGATCTGGTTGTGTTGGGAGAATAGGTACAGGAACTTTAGTTATGGGCTGAGGTTGATTCTGAACTTTCTTTTCTAAAACTGGAACGGATTTCTTAGGAAAACTTTGACGGCTTCGTTTGGGGTTTATAGGAGATCCACCTTCTTCGACAGAAAGTGGACGCTTAAAATTCGTTTTCATATCTAATTGGCGTTCGATTGTTCTTTCAATTAAATCTTTCGTGTCTGTAATAAAAACAATGAATGAGAAAATTAGTTTTAAAAACTTCTGCTTACATAGAAAAATTCTAATGTGCATTGTAAAAAATAGTATATTCAATTCATTTTTCACATACCCACACCCAGTTCTTCACTTTCGTCTTCTCTGTAAGCGTAAGTATGCATAAACTCAATGTTGGAAAGGATTGTCTTCATTTCTTCAATTTTCTCTTCCTCCCAATGGCTCCAAAAGCGCCAAGCTCCTCCCTCATAATTCCGAATTGCTGGTTTCAGATCATGTTCTTCCCCTTCATGTTTTCGAAGGGACCTCAGGTCGAAAAAACGCTCATTACAAATAGGACAGATTTGTACAGCATGACGCATCTCGTAGTGCTCACGAAGCGATTCCTCGCCCTTGAACATCTTTCCACAGTCACAGCACTGGTAGGAAACATTTGATAGTTCTTTAGTAATATCTTTAATTTTCCTAGAATACTCCTTGGTGAACGGAGCGAATTTAAATCGCTTATAAAAATGGTTTGGCACTAAATAATCGAAAGGTTTATCAACATCAGGGTAATATCTGCAACCGAAATAAGAAATAATATTTAGTATACATTCGTATAATTACAAAAGCGCGTAAAATGATATTCTTGCTGCATCAGATGTCTTTTGAACGAATGAAAGTAGACGAATGCAAATTGAACGAATGA
>JABASI010003311.1:0-16885 GCA_019776505.1 Tomocerus nigrus
TGTCTGCAGAAATAGAATGGCACTGGAATGATTTATTCGATTTTACTAGACCGTGTCCATCCTTTGATGATTTCATACTTACATTCTATAATATTACACCTCACAGCCATATTTCTCTGCAAATGCATTATAAAAATTTGAAAAACTCGTCTTAATTGCCATAATCTGCCCTAACTCCCTTTCTTCACTCAACTTGCGTCATTATAATCCTTTGTATGTGCAGTGTGAACTGCAAACATAAACTCACTCTCACTTAAACTATGCTACATGCCATAACTTTATCTCATCTTCTCTCATTAATAACTTGTAGCATCTTCCTCTGCTCGTCGTATTGATAGTCTTGTGTTTATAGATAATATTAATATTTATTTAAGCTCTTTTAGTTTCATGGCAAAATACCTCATTGCTATTTACAGAAGATTTATCACCTTACACATTACGTAAACATGCAAATTCTCTACGTCATGTCCCTACTAATTTACTGTTCATTATCGCAACTTTGTAAATTGAATATGTATGATTTAAAAGTTAATTTAAGCACTAAGACTGAATACCGCATAGCAATTAATCTACCTTCCATTCCTTGGAGGCATTCAGGTACAATGTGATATAGGTGGCTATAGTATGCTCGGGCTCAACTTCATGCATGTATGTCCTTATAGCTAGCGATTTTCGAAATCTCATTAAAAGTGACACTATTCGCCTAAATAGGATTTCTGGCTTTAATTTGACTACCTGAAGGCAAAATATATCGGCACTCTGCGTAAAAACCTAATCGAGTTCAAAATTCCTATACACCGTGTAATAAAAATTTAATGCAGTTTGCTCACTTCACGTGCAACTGCAATAATATAAGTACCTACCTAATTGAAATTGATTATAGCATTATTCTACTTTACTACGTATACTACCTACTAACTGTAGCTGCACGTATTCTTATTTTATTTACTCGTAAAATATATTATAGTTAGGTACGTAAAAATAGACAAATGGTAATAAAATGCAATGAAAATAGGATATAATTTAATTTCTGCAGTTAAGTAGTAACAATAATACGACCTAGAAATTCCTATAATATCCATAATACATTCCTACTATATATATTTATTTAATTCACAAGTGAAATATCCACCTTTTCTCACGTATTACACTCTTATGTTTAGTAGTCCTCAATAATTACTTCAGCCGTGTAATTACTTTACCTTGTATTTTATATTTAAATTATTTCAAAGCAAAGTATCCGAGAGAAACGTTAAAAGTGCTCCTAAAATCTAGCTATGTGCTACCCTGCTACCCTTTGTATCGAGTACCGAACTACATGTACCCCAGTTTATGATTTTACATGTAAGAGCATTAATATTATAGCAATAACTTGGTGTGATGATGGGAAGTCGGAATTTAATTTCGGAGTTGGAGTTGGCTTATCACCAACGGAAGATTAGGAAATTACGCCGTTGTAGATTTTTAATGTGAAGAACCTGACAGTAGATTGGTGCGGGCGAAGTGAGCGCATAGCACAAGGACCTAAACAGCCACACTTCGAAACAACATGAAATAGCAGACAAAGACATTGCAGATTGTCGATGCCAGGAACACTGTTTACAGGACATGCTATGCAAAACAAGGTTCATGTGGATCCTGTTTCAGGGATAACTATTTTAAAGAAAAGTTTTATTCGATATCCTGTCTGTCTATTTTTGAACTGAACGAACACAAACTTGGAGTCACGCACAACGCATAACTGCGTACTGCTGTAATTTCTGCGTACGAACTGCGTCAATGTGTTTACAGTAAACACTATCGGATGAAATAAACGACGGATTCTAACTTTGCTCACCTACATACACGCCTATACTTTTACCTTCTCCAAATTACTGATCATGCCTTTTCCCGAGAACTTTTGATTCTTAATTGTTTGCATTATTGCACAAATCGCCCGTGTTGAACTGTTTCTAAGAAGTGAATCAATAGAAATACCTAAATCCTTTGAGCTAGTGCAAAACTTGTAAATTAAATGGCTAAGATCCAAAGTGAACTTAGAAACTCGGGCGTGTAGTAGACTTACTAATAAAAAGATGAACCTGAACTGTCTTTAGACAAGAGAACATGTGCAGTGTGCTTGCGGTTTTATTAGGAAAGCAATATAAAATAAGACTTACCACACCGTCTAGTCTGCCAAAAGTTGTAAATGCCGAAGATTGTGTAGTCTTTTCTTCAAATATTACCCGCAAAGTTAACTTAGGTATGAGATTCTCTTCAACTGAAAAAAGGGATGCAGTAGCTACACGAAGATGTTTTAAGCGTTTATTATGAACTCGTGTTAAAAATTGTTGTTTCTACCAAAATGGAAAACGTTTGAGGTTTGCTTAAAAAGGGATTGAAAAATACAAGTTGCAACACACGCCCAACCCAGTGTCCTATTTGAAAAAGTCTAAGACTCAGTTTAATTCGCGAAAAAAAAACTCAAGTATAATACGCGTACTATGTTGGTGAATATAGGGTAATCCAAGTTTTCGGTCTCACTTGACTCAAACTGAAATCAAGATGTTGGCAAAGAGGAGAGGAACGGCGTAGAGATGGGGATGACTTAGGAATAGGACATTTGGGTTGGTGGTACCACAACAAGAACCTAATTCTCAATGTTGTTGTTATTGTTGTTTTTCAATGTATATAAGTAAGACCTTAGAAAAGGTAGAGAGAGACAGAGAGAGAGAGAATGGTTGCTATGCACGGTGACTGGATAGCCATCCCTACGCTTTCATCATGTTATGTACATCAAATGCATTATACATAATAGTACACACACTCATGTATGCATTATGATTGTGTTGTGAAATGCATAGCAAGTACACGTTATAGAGGATCGCAGAGTCCCTAACAACAAGAGAGATGGTAAGAAGGGCAACAAAAAGTAGCAGGTGTACCTGAGCCAGTCTGTCAGGTACTCGTTTTTCTGTTAATATATAGAAGTGGACTCGGGGGCTATTACGCATTTATCTCTTCTGACTCTGACGGTAACTGGTTCACAAAACTATCACTAAGTCAGTAAGCAAACCAAGTATTAAGAATATATTTTACAAATAAATACATACATACATGCAACATTCAAATCCAACAAGTCTCTAACGACTCTAACTCTGACTCTGAGTAACTTTGAGAAAAACTGCTAATAATAATAATGTGTCTGACGTATGGGAAAAGGAAAAAGTAGAATTTAATTTTCTTCCATGTGAACCAATACATTTATAAATTTAGCTTATATTATTATAGCTATATCGATACACCTACCTCCTCAACAAAAATATTATTATAAAGTGAGAATAATATGACACTAGCATACAGATGCCTACAAACAAATTTATAGCATTGTCGTAATAAGCTAATCTTAAAAATAAGTGCCCTGTTCATCTCAAGTGTACGTACAAATAGCTAGCACTTACGTCACTACTAGCTTCATGTTGTGTTTACACCCTGCCTCTTTCGGTTTAATATTTCATATTTATCAGTTTACAAGTAGTTATACTTGTTATAGAGAATAAATAACCTTTCCTATGATATAATAAATATTCTCCCCGCACAAAAATACTTATTCGAGCATCTTCGATATCTGTTACAACAGTAACCTGGATTAGTCATAATCGTAGGGGCTACCACCTAACAATAAGTACCTACCTACTGCGTACCTAGTAAAGTAGGTAACCTAAGGAAATTAACAACCCTTGCTTCCCTTCTGCTGTCTTCTTTTCGGAGCAGGGTTTTTTTCCGTTTGTTTTCCCCGTTCCTCTCCTATACTCCTCTACCCAGCAAGTAGAGCTTGTTCTCTCTCTTCTCCGCATCGTAAAAAGCTAATGCTTTTCGTTGGTTTTAGCCCCATGTGTTGAAAAAGTTGTGTGTTTGTAGTTTGTACGCGTACTGCGTACATGTACAAGTGTTAGCCACTTTGGTTGAGTTTTGTGAGGAGTAGTCCTCCCCTTGCACAACGTTCCACAACTGAATGCAGAACAACGAAAAGTGGCAATTGGATTCTTCCATCAACCTTCTCCTCTCCTCTGCAATATGTTCAGCAAATGCACAGAAAGTCACAGTCAGTCATCCCAACTCAGCCTAGCAACAACAATAACAGAGAGCCAAGCCAACGCGCTGCACACGTACACTAAATAAAACTAACAATAAACGCAATGCGCGATCAAATCTAATCACAAGACGACCAACAATGCAGGCATTTATTATTACGCAGATAGTAGAAGAGTGCAGATAGTTTCAGCTCTCCTATTAATACTCCTATTAGTATTAAGACAGCAGTTCCTCCGTGCTAAGTAGTAGCAAGCAACGAGTGCTTCTTAACAGCCCTTCTCTCATTATGATTTTTTTCTTTTGAGGTAGACGAGGCAAGGGATGGGCCAAGCCTTAAGCCATCCATAGGTAGCTACTAGCCAGCACACTACTACGACTCTAGCAAGTCTGCAGCAGCCAGAGCCAGCAGCCAGAGGACCCCATCCTACCTAGCCCGTAGTAACAATGTTGATATCTTGTCCTTATATTATACGGAACGTAGAGGAAACTATAAAAATTCAACTTCTCTGGGTCACTTTTTACAAGGAGAACCACTTTGTCTAAAACATCACACAATAGAGACACACAGTAATCCATGCAGTAGCTACCTGCCTATAATAAGTAGTCTCTCTCTCTCTCTCTCGCCACCACCACCGTATCACCGTACCATGAGCATCTACGTCGCTCTCCACGCATAGAGCGCATTAGCCATTTATTCTAACATATTAATAATGCTGTGAATATACGTGTTATTATCTTTCACAGCATATTTAATCCCAACAATAGCTGACTTTACTTTTGCAGCGTCACAGCAACTCATCCATATAAATTCTGCAACTATTGTTGCTTTTTACAATTGAAACGCAATGCCTGGCCTAGCTATGGCTGGATGCTACACATCCATTGCACATATATTACGTCGCAATCGCAAAACTCCAAATAAATAACTGCGTCTTGTCTTTCTGCTCTCATGCTGGACTGGACATGGAATGGAATGGAACGCAAGTCACCATTCTCTACCAGTTAAAAACTTTAAATGTGATGTCCATGGTTTCTGCATATCCTTGAGAAAAGTTTCAGCATATAAAACCTACACATCATTTCCTATCATGCGATGTACATGAGTACATGTACTATCTCTATTTATAGCTCCAAACGCAACATAGCTACGTCGAATCACAATAATAATAAACCATTACATTACAGTGGGAGATAACCTGGAATTATTATGAGCCATTTTGAGGGGAAAAACATCTGTGTACACAAATAACTGAACTAACAAAAATAAGTTTCATTATTTCAGCCGATAGTAAAAGAAAGATACTACGTGATAACTGATTCTGCACATTAGTATACATGCGCCCTGTACACTTTACACTTGAGTGTGCAATTATTTTTCCATTAATATGCACTTGAGACAAACGTGGGATCTATAGGTGAGTAATGGTCATAATCACATAATATTATGTGCATACCTACACAGGTAGATATAATATATGTTAGTAGTGTAAAACACGTAGCCATATAGTCACCCGACTAGACAGCATGGCATAAAGTAAATTATGTTAGGTTTGACAAACATTAACCTACAACAATAATACATGTCTAATTAGTATGCATGCTATTGGCAGTATTAATTACTACTACTATTGCTTAAAATCTTTGCATTTGCGCCCACCACAGCCAAACAACATAATAACGTGAAACTTGCTATACAGAGACAGAGAGAGCTCTGCTGATTGTGAATGCACAGAACATAGAATGCTCAGTCCATCCAACTCTGAAACGAAAAATTTCATGAAATCCCTGACATCATTAAAATGTATTTTAACAACAATGGACACGCATGCAACTGTTGGTTGACTGTTTTGTTTTGTCTTGATTTACTGGTGAGGTATATAGCTAAGCTAGAACTCTCTGTGTGTGTCTACCACAGAATGAGTCGCGATTCGCGTTGCTTTTATATTTCACATTTACCTACTCCTTTTTACTGCTCCTTCCCTTGTAGCAATAAACTTCTATTGTGTACTTGTAATATATGTAGATATTAGACATGTTAGTTAGTTATTATATAAATACCTACCTACTACATGCATGACATACTATACATTACATTACATGCTACCCTTCCGTTCCGTTTACCAACATTCTCCCATTTTATTCCGTTATCCCATAAAAATCAGTTCAGTCAGATGATGACTCCGATAGTGCAAGATACACAACGTTAATGCATTATAAAAACACACCATCATCATCACTGAGCTGACTGACTGTATTATTAAGGGAATCTGACTTCTCCTCTGCAAACTGGAAACTAATAACGCTAACTAACAAGGGAACGCTCGCTCGCTAGCCCAGACAGACTACCTCTGAACTACACTACACCTCTGAACGTAAGACAAAAGAACAGGATGGATATAATGACATTAAGTAGGTAGCTACAGCTAATAACCAGCACCTCTTTCACGGGTCAATAAGACACAGCTCGAAAAGCATTAGCAAAGTGCCACAGATGCAAAATAATATGTCCCTCCTATCAGTTATCATTAACTACAATTACAAAATGCATTAGTACTACTCCCTCTCCTCACATGTACACTCATGTAAATACTACACGGGCAGGACTATCCNTAGTACTACTCCCTCTCCTCACATGTACACTCATGTAAATACTACACGGGCAGGACTATCCTAAAAAAGCCGTTTACACTTGAGACGAACAATATTGGCAGACTCATAAAAATGGCATAACATCAGACGCGTCGAACTACTGTGACATAATATACAATATTTTCATCTATGTAGTATGCAGGCATCTTTCTGTCTCAACCTAATTGCACACAACTGAATTTAATTGCAACCAGACACTTCAGATATTCCTTCAAAACAAACGAACACGTTTGCTTGGAAAACAACAACAGAGGCAAGAGCAACACTCAGAAAAAGGCAATTATTATAATATGCAATGAAATAACCAAATAACAATTTAACAATAATACAAAATGCAATCGGTAGCAAATACGTGTCCGAGCTAGCCTACCGCCTACCCCATCGCTTCTCTCTCTTATTGAATATTATTACTAGGTAGCTACTCGCACATGAAAACTCCAATTGAATTCATCTCTCTACTAAAGAAATAATGCTACAGTTTGGTCCTAGCTCTGTCTCTCTTTCTGTTTAAGACCACAGCAGAGTATCCAATTAACTGGCAAAAAATACCTTGCATACTTATAACGTACAAGTAACTAACAAGCTCCTAAAATCCACGGCAATAATAGTACAGTAATATTCAGTTGCTTCTGTTTAGCAAACCGTCGAGTTACCACGACATGCCATGCTACTCCACAATGCCCAGCTAATACTTTACTTCAGACACTCATCGCACGGATAACTCACATACTACGCTCTTCTTTTCAAATTATCATCCGACAATTATACTAGCTAATAATAGAGTCCGTTTTAATAACACAGACGTACAGTTACTACTTACTAAGACTTAAATCTATAAAAAAAGACGTGCAGTGACTGAATTGTCCTCAACTCTTCAAATCTCATGAATTTATTACTTGCATGCGCATATAAAATCCTAACCATAAATATTTGTACAGAAATAGACTGCTCGTCACTTCTCGCTACTTTAATCACAAAGACGACATAAAATACATTGCGTCGTGTTCCTTATTTATTTAGCAGCTATGCATTCAGGCTTGTCATCAGCAACCAACAAGACAAAGCTACAATAACTCTACAAAGCATACATCTATTCAATTTACATCCTGCTACGTACTAATGCAAATGTGCCCACCTGGTACATGCTACCTCTTCTGAAAACAACAACTACATGGACCATATCATAACACTAAAATTACTAATAGGAGGGAAAAAATTTACAATTCCTCAATCAACTTCTATTGATCTACAAATACATATCAGTCTATTACGTCCTACGTACACTTAAGTTATCGATTCACCTATAACATTACATGTATATTGTCCGTCTCACTAAACTGATGAACTGTGTCTCTTTTTCCCACAATTTCAGTACTCAAAAGTTTTTTGATCATCCTACTTAATTTTTCATCAGAAATCCAGCGTTGTCTGTAAACAATGTCTTCCGGCTTCCTCTACCTAGCAATATTTTAATGAAATAGAGTTACAGAGTTGCATTGTATGGCTAGTGATAACTTAGACGTTGTAACAAAAACTCAAGTCCAGAGTCCATAGTTCAGCACAAACATAAAATACTAATTTTGTGAGGAAAGAGAGTAGATATAGTAAACACATAGGTAGAGGTAGAACATACGAGGACATAAAAAGTTTTCGTACATAAGTAAGTAGCAATGCCTACTTTCCACCTGTCCTGGTGGTGAGCCGCGGGACAGGAAGTGTTTCTGTTATTAATTAGTCACCTGCCTACGCCAACAGACAAATTAATGTGTAAATGTTCATTATCATCCTTCAAATTGGATTCAATGTGCAAAATTTAAGGAACAATCACATTGCCAACTATTTCATTGTAAAACTAGAATCCAGGGACAAAATTTACTGCTGGTTTGTCTGTAGTTGGCAAATAAATTCTAAATTTTGTCTTGGAATAAGGATTTGAACATTCGCACATTTCTAGTAAAGCATGCATTAGTAACTTTTGTTCACATCAATGTCCATGAGTAGTAAATAGTAACGTAGCGATAGTTAATGCTACAGATAGATAGGAACTTAGCAAGAAGAGTCAGAAGAGACATGCATGCAGGTTTATTGACTGGACTAAAGTGTAGCTGCAAAGAAGATAAGTAAATGTAAGGATGCTTTATCTGCATGAAACACAATGCTCAGTAGGAACCAAACTACCGATATTTACTGTATTTAATAGCATTTAAATCGGTACTCTAACAAAATAAAATGAAATATTGTGCTCCTCCTGCCTACCACACACAGTCCACATCCACTCCACTCCACGCTGCACACAATAGTTAGGAAGTTTAGTAAGTTTACACACATAGATTTAGATATGCTCTGCTGACGGCATTCACAAAGTCACACGGTCCAGCTCTGTCGCTACGCTGAGCTTTACAGCTACGGCTATCCTCAAGTCTGTCTAGCTAGTCGTCGACAGCATTAGATCTCTGCATTATGCAGTCTTTCATTAGACAGAGAGGAGGAAGAAGAGAGGAATAGCAAGCAATAGCAACTTATGATGCTCCAAGTCTCAACAAGAAAAATGAACTACCTCTACATAATATTTACTCTAGAAATTCCCTGAGTGTTCAGTTCACGTCCTAGGGATATTATTACATGAAAATCTTGTAATGTGCAATGGAACACAAAGGATGCATTTATTCTGAAATTACCTTACACACGAGCGTTTTGTACTGCTAATGGGATATTACGCCCCATATAAAATATATGAGCACTGAAAGAAGTGCAAGACTAGGCGAGAGCGGAGTGTAGTTCTTCCTATCTCTATCTCTCGTCTTCTATATAGGACTATGGCTGGCTATGGCTGTGGCTCTATCTCTATGAGTACAATCCACCAGATAGAGAGAGAGAGACAGAACATAAGGGCAATGCACTTCATTTCTTTTCCATCTTCAACAATAAATAGTAGTCAACTATGTAAAACGACCACACCCTTCAATCAGACCTCAATATAAAAAATCTGGGCTTCAACATCATCCTCTAGTGCATCATTCGTTTTCATCAACAACGAATAAAAGCGCTACTTTGTTATTGTTGCTATAAAATCCAAATTATAAATGAATATCTATATTATTTCTCTTTTTCTTGTATCATCTGCCTTGGCTCACTCACTCCATCAAGACCTATCTATCGACTTAGCCAAGCCAACTTTACATATTGCCTGCTACTTATCGTTAGCCAAAATAAATGTTGGTGTTCGTACAACTACTTTAACTGCGATACTACAATGCAGTGCCCAATGTGTTTACACGTATGCAAACAATACGTATTGAAATTCACTTGGATTTGCAAAAATAACCCCTCCCTCTGATATTCTGTGCTGTGCTAACCGTAAAAGAGGCATAGCGCGATATTAGGCACAAACATGTTTGCAATTCTCGCTAAACTCCTGTAAATAGCGTGTAGGTATAGTGTTTGCATTTAGCATTTATCAATAGCAATAGTACAGAGGCTTTTGCTATCCGTAGGGTGCATTTAAATAACATGTTTAAATTAAACTTAAGCTCTCTAATATTTTCCGGACAACTACACACACACACAACTAGCCAACGAAACGAAGTTTTATCTCCTTGGTTATTTACAATTAGTAACATAACATAATCAGTCGAGTTAAAATTATCAGTCGTGTTTAAACGCTTCTTATCCATATTAGTTACAGTTTACTGTTTTCCTCTATACGGCCTCTCCTTTCTCAACCAATGCAGAGCTATACACAATTTAGGCAAATATGAACCCATTCTTATAATAAAAATGTAATCACTTCGTCATGCTACCTAATCCGACCTCCACCGATATGTTCACATGTATATAAAATAAAATAAACACATGCATTATTTATGGGAGCAGAATTAACATTTACTTACGCTCCCCTTATCAATTTGGCTTGATAATATTTTTTGTGTATTCAATCAGCTTCCTCATTAACTTAACTCTAATCAACATCCTTACTTATTTACATTTACCCACCACAGCACACAGGATTTGCATCTACATATAATATAGCCATTTGTTTTGGAAATAGTAAAAGTCAAAAAAGCACTCAAGATTTCTTTTTTGACTGTGCGAGAGCCGTTATTTCCATTTAGCTGTAGACGCAACAAAAAAATCGTAATGTTACGTGTTAGTACGAAAAGGGCAATGTATATGCTTACGGAGCTCATAATGGTTTTTGGTTTGACCTTTTAAATCCTTTGTAGCGATTAACATTGCTTCCCATGAATTCCCAGTCTTATGTCCCGTCCTAAGCTACAGTTCTTTTCTAATCTCACATCTCCGCTCAATTTACAACTGAACGGCATGTCATAGTCAAGACTCAGAGAGAGAGAGAGAGAGAACGGCTCAAAGCAATCCTCTCATCAATAATAAAATCACCTAAGTGCGTCTTCAAAGATAAATGTAAACAGAGAGCTATAAAGTCTGGCTTCCCTACGGACGGACGGAATATGGAGGGCATCCATCCAACAAATGATGCATGCATATGCCAAAGTACTAAGGAAGTGAGTAGGTAGTTAAAAATATTTCTTAGAACGTACCTTTCTTGGGAAGCCCTCGGCCAAACGCACTTCGGGATTTTCGCGAGTTCTTGAGATGGCGGGACGAATTGACGGTTGGGATGCCGTTGACTACTTCTTTGGCGAGAAATTTTGTGAGACGCTTAGCCTTGCGCTTGATACGATCGGCGGGACAAAAGCCTTCAGGACCGACTTTCTCCACTCCTTTGGCACCATTTTCAAGGACGCTGCCGTTGGCCACGTCTCCCATGTCTCCCAGTCCATGACCATTGGTCAAGATCAAGGGCACAGCCTCCTCATGAGCCATATCCCCGGATCCTCCATTAGTGTACTTGATACCGTTCTCCATTTTTTCAGTTCTTTCTTCTTTCTCGGAATAAGGTAAATGTAAGTGGCAAAGTTGAAGTTCGAAGGCGACTGAAGTTAGCAGAGGGTGATTAGTGGAGAATAGTGTGATCGGAAGGTGGCCAGATGGTCAGAGGGACGTCAGGTTGTCTTCGGCAATAGTTTGCTATAGTTGAGCCTTAGTAGGTGCTTATGGTGCAGTCAGAAAGCAAGTCGGTTCGCTAGGAATGGGCTTCGTGATGTTCACGTAAGTCACAGCTTTATCACAACACAAAATGCAAAAATTAGAAACTATTTCCGTATTTTCCGAAGACTTTACAAAAAGTATCGTCGCGTCGCAGTTCTAGTGGTAGCTGGCTAATTAAATGAGGCTATAAAACGATGATGTATGTATGTATGTAGTGTGAAGGACAAAAGTACAAAGCGAGTTGTCGATGCTGCTGAGAGTGAGCAGGGTAGATTGAGTGTCTTTCAAAACTATCGATCTAGAATCCTCTGACAAAAGTGGCACGGAGTGCACGAATATTAAGTAAACAACAGGAGCAGTTTCCTAGTTCCCACTTATATGCTTCTCGACTACAGCAACTCAATAATTAATCAATAAACTCTTTTTTCAACAGTTGTCAACAGGAAAATGCTATAAATACAACACTTGGACTTCTCTGCACTGTTAATGATTGCTCAACAAGGTAGATATTTGTTTCAACCCAGGGGTGGTAGTAGTTAGCTAGGCGTCTGTGCTATCTGATGACAATTATTTAGCTATCGACACTGTACTGTAAATTGCTGGAGTTTGAAATGAGCGTGAGTGTGTGTGTATATGAGCAACGTGTTCGAGAAGAAAGCAAAAAGTTAGCAATGGAAAGTAGTGAAGGCAGTTAACAAATGTGAAACGACGCAATCGATAGTAGGTAAGGGATGTATGGAAATGATGTCTATCGCTCGCAGTAATTGCAGTCGACTGAATTTGAATTGAATAATTCAGGAAGAATTCAACGGGGCATCTAAGCGATACAATGGCAATTAGAGTGCTGTATTTCAATTACAGAATTCCCAATGCAATTGTCAATGCAAGAGCAAGCAACGAGGAGCACAAAGGAAGTGGAGGACGACGACAAGACGGCACCTTAATCTCTGCAGCAACGGAGATGCTTATCTTTCTTATATTTGTCTTAAGATATTCAAGAGACTCGTAAAATGGTAATCTGTCTTGAGATAAAGGTTTTCAGTAGCCGATGTAAATGGTTTCGTCGAAGTGGACTCAGGCGAAGATTGAATCCATGCAAATGGATTATGTGCTAATTAAACAAGGGAAGTTGAAACAGATAACGTACAATTCAGTCAGTTTGTTGTTACTTTCTTAGAGAAGAGGAACGAAGACGAAGGGCCACTATGTTTTATTTTCCTACTGGTTTGTTTGGGGAAATAAATGAAGAACTAGATTTCACGTTAACACACCAAGAGACCAACTCACACTATGATAATGCTGTTCGAGTTGTGGACGTCTTGGCTTTTCCCTATCTACGCTATGTTGTGTTACTCGAAGCAAAGGAAGCCACAGCTAAGCAAGGAAACCTTTAACCAGTCAGCAGGCAGCTTAGGTTTTTATGTATACATATGTAACCAACGAGCCGAGCCTGGCTGCATATTCCTACATATAAGCTCCGTATAACATCCTCTCCTCCGTGCCTCCGTGTGTCCCTTCCATAATAGCATCCATATCCATAGAATATATAATATTTGCACACAAATACTACGTACTTAGTATCTACAGAGACTGGCCACTTTTCATCAGCATAATATTCTTATATATAGATCCTTCGTTTAACTTATCTTCCCTGCCTGCCTCGGTATGCCCTATAGTCACCAAGCAACCAGCTAGTAGCAAAGTACCAGCTAAACTCTTCCATTCAACAATATTATTATACGGACAGACAGACACAGCTTCATTTTACGGACGCCTATGCGCCTAGCCTGCTGCCTGAGCTGTGCATATAACTCGAAGGCATCTACTGCGATGTACTTTTTGAATCTGTATCTCTCTTCTTCTTCTATTCCTATCCACTACTACGTATACATACATGTAATAGTAGGCAGAAGGCAGAAGGCAGGACAGAATAAGCCTAGCTAGATATGCGCTCTCAGTCTCACACTCTCATAGCAAAACTCCATATAAACATATAGCCAGAAATCCTAAAATCTCAATACAAGTGTTGCCATTCATCTCCACTCCTGTTTGTCAACACAGCAGTCCCTGTTTTCCAGAGCTCTCATTGGCCACGGAACTCGTACGACGTTCCTCCTTTACTACCCATCATGTTGCCATCGTTGTCACCGTCTTCTTTTGCCCCAATCTATGGAAATACTCCCGAAAACTACGCATCTTCTTTTCCTATTTCCTACCTAGCTCATTTTGCTCTGTTACAAATATTTCTGCCTGGCACAGTGCATTTCATACTGCTGCAGTCTCTTCGCTCTTGCTTGCATATTAGTGCAATGCAATATTCCCATTCCTGCTGCTCCCATGTCCCATACCAATGCATTTCTATCTACTCATCTCATGCCATGTCATTATGTCACGACAGATTATTATAAGTCTCAGTTACATACCAGCAGCCATGCACTTCCACACCTCAAAACATCAGAAACAATAAGAAAAGCCTACCAATCTTCCTTCGCTTCATCTCCTCTTCCTTCGTCCCATTTTATGGACTTTTATAACACTACTTCTATTATTAGAATGACCATTAAAACCTGGTAGCTTATTATGAGAATCTATCCGTTCGGACAAAGTCGATGCAATCGATCTCCTTGCAAAGTATCATCTTTCACAATACGAATACGACCTACGCACATCTTTATAAATAGTAATAAAATAGTACATAGAAAATGCCTCTGTCTTTCTTTCCTCAATGTTACATCTTGCATTACTATTCATCATTTATTACAAAGACACTCATAATAATATTCCGATGAATGATAAAATGTATGCCTCTTGGAGCCTGAATAGCATAAACGATTTCTTTTACAATATCACAACGTAAACGAATTAATATAGAAATCTTGTGTAATAGGTACTGGTACGAAAATATTTCATTCTTTGTTATTGTACTTGAAAACATGACAAAATAACTGGCACCGGTTTTAGATTACTTATTATTTTATAATAATATGGCTTACTTTTAGTAACTCATCAATCTCATTCGAATTCCCAAAAACTTATTTTTGTCCCATAAAATCGGTATAATTTTCCAATATTATTTGTAAATGTACGTAAGTACTCTTACAATTATTCAATTATTATTATTACTAAATACTATGTAAATATAAATAATAAATACCAAGGAGGCCATACACTGCAAAAACCCCATTTAAACATTATATTTCGGATTTATTTCTCAATAAATTTTAAATGTTGGAATTGGAATAACAAATTACGATTTTATTTGTTAATTGTACACTAATTAATTCAAAGATGAAGATTGATTGATACGATTGATTATCTGACTTTGTTTAAATTTCATATTTCATTCATCATAAACATAGTGTTTGTGTTTTAACCCAGGCTTGTAAAGAAATTACTTTTCTACAATGACAACCTCAAAATTATAAAATAAAACTTTGTGGCAACAACTTTTACTTATCAATAACTATTATGCTAAATGTTGACATGTTTTATGGACAGTGGAACATATGGATGTTGGTATGGGAGAAGAGTGAATATAGAGATCCACTACTCCGAATCAAGACGCTTGGTGCAATCCCTGGTCAACTGGCTAGTCTTTGGAAATATGGCAAGTGACAACACATTCAACAACACAACAAAATGTTTCTGCATACACTGCTATCAAAATCACTGCTAAATACCTTAATGTACAATATTTTTCGATAGGTAAATCCCAGCAACGAAAATTGCACCGGTGACCGGCTGTTTCGATTTATAAAACGTAATGTCGGAAAAATGAAAACATAATTTTTGAAAATTAATGACAATATAATCTTACGGGACTCTTATTTACGGCGTCAATCCAGGGAAGAGGAAGAAAATCGCCAGAACAGCAATCTTTTTTCACTATCAATCAAACATTCAAACAAAACAGACAATAGAGAAGAACACGTTATGCACAGAACTCTAGAAGTGGAATGAGTTGGTTACAGTTTTTAAGATAGATCAACTTCAGTTCCGAGAGAGTTTGGGCATATGTTTACCTAACTTGGCAACTACGTGGCCGGCTTGAAAATACAACGTAGAAACAAAAACTGCTATACCTATCGCTATAACTGCACCCCAATCGAGTCAGATCCCTATGCGTTTTAAACGTTACATAGCTCAGCAACTGAGAGGCGAATGTCTGTGAGGGAGTCGGGGTTGCTCATGTAGTCACGAATCTCACGAATATTTTTGCAGTGTAAAGTTCTAACCAAATGAATGTCTTCTGGAGAAATTCTGCCCAGTTCTCTTCATTACCACGGATTAAATACGCCACTTGTAGTACAAGCTATCTGCATGTTTAGTACAGTATGTAGGCTTTATATGTTACAAACCTGCATGACTTGGTATGCTGTGTTTGGCGTTACCACTATTATTGCATTTGCTTACTTTTCCATGGCCAAAATAGAGGAATTGCATAATGTACCCCCTTTAGTCTTAATACGTAAGACGCATAAACGCATTAAAGGCCACAGAGGTACATTATGCAAATTACTTACGAATAAGTTAAAGAGGCGCAGTAGGAAAGTCCGCAATTTGAATTATTGACATTTACATGTAAAAGCGACCCTTTTTCAAATCGATATAACCATACCCCAAAACCTCAACATTTCTAGAGGTGGTTTAATGTGCAATAATGGCGCTATCCGAGGTGGGGTCAAAAATTTGTGGAGCGGGGGGAGCCGCGTTTTCCGCGCATAAGCGCGGAAAATTTTTGGGGTATTTTTGCCCTTTATTTGGCCAGAGTATCTCTACGATAAAGATACACATTTTTACTTACTTTGGCTTTGGTTTATGTTTATGCATATTTACGAGGGTCGTTTCACAAGTTTTAAACCATTTTATTTTTGTGGTAACTTTTTGGTCCTCAGGACTACATGGTCATATTTTTCAACGCAGCTTCCCTTATTAGCGTATATGCTTATTCAAAAATGGTTTAAAACTTGTGAAACAACCCTCGTATATACATTTTTTTAAATTTAAGGTGAAATTATTTGTAAATTAAGCCAGTGAAGGCACATTTACACTTGTTTTGACCCTCAGCTATGCTACGTGTCAACATTATTTT
>JABASI010003312.1:0-16883 GCA_019776505.1 Tomocerus nigrus
GAGTATTCAATAACTCATTTGAATTACAATTTTTTCGTTAGAAAGCAGACTATATATTACATCTTAACACCACAATGTGCACTGGACTTGATTTAAATAGGTTTCTAATGATTTATGTTGTAATCTGCAAAACAGCAAAGCATTAGCGATATCTTTGAGGAAGCCAGTAGGATCTTCTGCAATAAAAAGTGTGAATTAATTAGTCAGTGCTAATTTCAATGTCAAAGTGCATGATATTTCTGTCTGTCAGGGTCATTTAATAGAAAATACAGATGGGACGCCGAATGCTTAAGGCATACATTAATCTACGTACAGGGTGACATGCATTTGGTCGAGAATCAAAAGCCGTAAATAAAGGAACCTTCTAAACTCTGGGATTAAATTTATCTGCAACGAATTGGTGACTGCAATGTAAAACATTCGAGTTTAACGCAATAAATGAGATGCAAAGAAATGTATCGTATCGTAGGACCATTCGCACTTGCACACACAGAAACATATTATAATGTTCCCCTACACTTAAAATAGTGCAGAACAAAAGAGCTGGCTCTGATTACCATTGTGATAAATGAAAGTGAATTAACTGTTCACTTTGTTACAGTTTGGGTGTTTCCTCTCCGGAGAAAAGGATTAGAAGAGTTCAACTTAAACTAATCACTAAATTAGTGTCTTAAAAACGTTCTTTAAGTGTGTACTTAACTTTCTTTATATATTGCTTCTCCTTACTCCTTGCACAATTACTTTTCTATAGTTTAAAGGAATGGTGCTATATAGAAAGATAAAAGACCCGATTATAGATAATTAGCGATAGTAGTAGTAGGAGTTTCCTCCCATGCCATTACACTTTGTTATTCTAATAGCAATGGATCTAGTATGTATACTCCAGTAAAAAGCTAAGCCAGTCAATGTTCTACTATCTGATGGGATGTGACAGGGAGCAGAAAAAACTTCAAGGAAAGTTCACTCTTGATTTTAATCGTTGAAATTAGTCTACGTCTTATATTTTCGCTTCTGTATTTTGTTGTAATATTGTCTATAAGGATGAAGATAGCAATTGTTATTCTTCAGACTCGTCACTAATCAGTAACTCAAGGTTTTTCTCTCTACATAAATAGGCACATGTATCCTATTGTGGAAAAAGAGTTGAGTTTTAATACAATTCTTCCTTTTATAATATGCGATAGCAGATGCTACGAAGAAGATTCGCAAAAAAAGTTCAAAACTTTCAACGTCTTTTCCTATTATGCCATTTATATCTATAGTTTTTGCTGTCAATTGAAGATTCATAAGAAGACAGCTTGACGTCTTCCATGTACCTATCCATTCATACTACCTATATGCAAATAGAATATAAATAGATTGAGGAAATGTCATGAAAATGCACTAAGAGGTTTGTATGCTGATTGAGACACACCACGGAAATAGAACATATATATATCACAGACACTTTTCACGGCGATATCTTTCAAACAGATAGGTAATTGACTCAAGTTAGACATTTGGTACAGAACTACTCTAAGTGATTGAAAAAACTTTCAGTCATGTTTACTCTTACGGATACTGAATGTGTAATAAGGATGAAGATGTTTTAAGAGTAGGAAACCTATTTACACTAAACAAACTCATACGGACGCTTATACTCTTGAAAACGTTATCAGTAGTGGCAAAATAAAAAATATACAGACAGACTTAGACTCAAATGTCTACCTAAACAGTTTTTTTCTTCAGTATGAACTAAAATTCAATCTGGCAATGACAGGTCATGGATGCGGGTTTAAGTCAATAACAAAAAGACCCTACTCCAAATCTTAACTAAGTGAAAAATGATATCAGTATCTATACGCCAAAACTATAGAGAGAGAGATAGAAGAGACAGTAGAAGATACTCCTCCTTTGAAATTGTATTATAGTTCTTCGTTCTTCGTGAGAAAGAGTTGTGGTTTGAAGTACGTGGGATTTCCTATGAGTTGTTGGTGTACTTTTTAGTTATAGTAAGATAGTAGTAGGTTACGTACCCGAATCGAATTGAATTAACTGAACATTAGGATGGCATTGGTTCCGGAAGTTATATTTAACTCATTCTGCTCTCAAGTACATTGAATTGGCTCAGTTTTTGACGTCAGAGAAGCGACACATGCTATCAAACATGCAATAGAAAGTCGAAAGTGTAAGCATTAAATCAGATATTTTCAAATTGAAAACTGTCAGTGAGTCTTTATTTTTGTTTATGAGAGTGTTAACGAAGTGCATGTCTACTTTTAGTATACACATCCTTCCTTCCTTCCTGCTACTACTTCATTTACTTCATTTATTTTCCGGGATTTAACTAGTTAAATGCATTCGTGATTTATATTTATTTGATTTTAGAGATTGCATCATGCTTGACTAGATTCAACCTCTCGCTTTTTATGACAATTTAACATGATATGGTTGAAAACAAATGTAGTCTAGTAGCAGCGTAGCCTACATTACATTTTCCCATCGTGGACAGAATAGACACAGATTGAAAATTGTGTATTGAGTTCATCAGCATTGAATCAGAACACTAATTGTCATGCATTGCATTTGATAGTAATTAAATTCATACATCTATCCACTTAAAAATCAACACAGGCATACTTCGTTGCACTGTAGAGTGGTGATCACGAATAATTATTATGAACATGTAGTAGTAGTGATAGTGAGACTGATACCCATAGGCAGTGGTAGTCGCAGAATAGAATAATAACGAGGCGTGTTATTGACTTTGACACGCCATACCACACTTGTTTGGTGCGTGACTTGGTTTTCCAATGCGCCTTCTCAAAATTCATCGAATCTCTGCCAACTTTTATTTTAATTATTTTGCGATACACTTCTTTGAAGTGCAGATTTGATGAAATTGCGTGTGGTGCCATTAGCAAAGGCGTTTGAGTGAATACGTGTGTATCATCGTTGACAGCTTCTTTAAGGAAGGAGACAACATTTTCTTTGTTGGCTCTACTGTCAGAAAATTACTATTTACTTGCAAAAGTAATCCCAATCGCAACTATCCCCAGTGCATTGCATGCGCAAATATAAATGTGTCTTAGAAATGGAAATATATTATAGAGGCAACAACAATACATACAATAAGATGTAAATAAATATATTCTGAAATTATGATACAATTTAGAGTCCTTGTCAATTAATTTATGAAATGAAGTGTAGGTAGAATGAGTACCTCTTTTATGTATCTAAATATACACATAATATTATAAGATTTCTCTAAACATAGCTTTTTTAAACTTGACAAGTACAACATTTTCTATTGTGATTCACTTATTGCATGTAATTTTTCTCTGCTGTCATAAGTCATCTTTATGGTTCACTTGCATAACATCCGCAGCCGGATTTTAGCAGCATATGTTTTCCATGCTTCAAAGAAAATCCGAGACCAAGGTACCTACAAGGTTTTCCCCGCTTCATCAATTTTCTGACTGAAGTCGAGAGATGACGTCAAGAAAAAATGAATTTTCCCAAGTATCATAACCTTACTTTGAGTTCAGTTCAGCTGTATTTTAATGCCCGGATGCGGAAACCCGGTTTGGGTAAATAAATACATAGATACCTAAGTACATGTACTAACAATATATATTCTATAATATTATGATCTATACACTATTATTTACCAAATAAACATCTATCATTTTCTAAATAAAATTAAATACTTTTATGAGAATGCTATTAGATGCTGTTAATGTTGTTAGTAGTCTGAGAAAGATATAGAACGCTTTAGTCATCTTTGTTCTCTTAATTAAGTATACAGTATACAAACAAATTGTGCTACTTATGTAAGTACGCAATATTATGATTAGATAGTTCATGTTACTTCATGTTCATGTTGAACCTCGGCTGACTACCCATTAATTTGGTTTGGGTTACTGAATAATACATTTCAGTAATAGAATTAGAATATATTATATATATATAGTATATATATATATATATATATATATTTCTATATCTCTGATTTCAGTATAAATATGACGTACTGTAAAAACTGAAAGTACCTTGCAAATATTTCTTATTGACTGCTAAGAATAAGGTTACAATTATTAAACTTAGTATTATTGAGTATTGGACAGTGCTAACTGTAAGAGAAAGGGCGATTTAGTAGTGAACAGATTGTCTCAGATACAGTTGAACCTCGGCTGACTACCCATTAATTTGGTTTGGGTTACTGAATAATACATTTCAGTGGATAAATATGACGTACTGTAAAAACTGAAAGTACCTTGCAAATATTTCTTAATGACTGCTAAGAATAAGGTTACAATTAAACTTAGTATTATTGAGTATTGGACAGTGCTAACTGTAAGAGAATGGGCGATTTAGTAGTGAACAGATTGTCTCAGATACCGTGATCGTGCCTGCATTTGTCTGCCAAAAATAATTTCATCAGCATTTACGATGAAAAAAATATTTTTGGACATGTAGACGTTTTTTGAGGACAAATTTTAAAAACTAGAAAAACGAACAAAACGAGAAAGTCAAAAGTGGTAACCTAAAAATTATTTATTTTATTATTTATAGGTACTGGAACATTCGGTCGAGTAGCGCTGGTTCAAGATAAATTTAATGGAGAATACAGCGCTTTGAAAATTTTGGCACTTCCTGATGTGATTCGTTTGAAGCAAGTTGATCATGTCAAAAATGAGAAAAATATATTGAAGCAAGTGAAGCATCCTTTCATCGTCAATATGTAAGTTGTTGAAATGCTAATCATTTCTATTTCTGTTGCTTACATCACATAAATAATAATATGTTGAAATTGCATTTTCACCAAACACTTTCTTACGTCATTAGGTAGGATAGCCATATTATT
Source organism: Tomocerus nigrus (assembly GCA_019776505.1). NCBI lineage: Eukaryota > Metazoa > Arthropoda > Collembola > Entomobryomorpha > Tomoceridae > Tomocerus > Tomocerus nigrus. The sequence continues at coordinate 4,847 of JABASI010003312.1, forward strand.
ATTATGTCTGTAAATCAGAGCAATCAGTTAGGTTAGGATATCATTCTTAAAAGACATGGATGGTATTCGCACCAAATAGGCAATGTTTTCTCAATATGGCTGTAATTCCAGTAGTAGTAACTTAAACATAGGTACCACCAACTACTGGAATACTAAAACAAATGCAATTTTTTCCAAATTATCAACTATTGAAATTCTGTTCACGAAACACTATGAAAAAAGACACCCCCGCATTGCAATAAACACTGTTCAATTGCTACTGAGTTTACATTTTCACTGTATTGTATCTTTAGGACGTGCGAGGTGATTAAATCATGTTAATTATCAATTTACCTGTGCTAATGCAAATCTTAACGATTTCATAGACCTTTAATAATAATAGCTCTGATGATATGTTAATGATTTTCTTTGAGAAATAAGATTTACGAAGATATAATGTTTCTAGTTCTATTGGTCATGAATAGCAATGAAGAAAGATTTGTGCAGGTTTTACTACGTACTTGATTTGAGTGCACATTAGGAGGAGGATAGAAGTGCAAAAGAAGATGAGTTATTTTGGACAAAGACGTATTTGCAAACGAGTTTCATTCATTGTTTGTGTGAACTGAACTGAATTATCTTAGTGCTTCGACTCGTAAAACTCACCAGAAATAATAACCAAAGAGTTTCTTTTATGGACAACTTTTCTCATTTTATCTTAGGAAATGGCACGACAAGGACGAGTACAACATTTATATGCTCTTCGATTACGTGTGCGGAGGCGAGCTGTTTTCGTATCTCAGGAGTGCCGGACATTTCTCCTCTTCAACTAGTAAGTATAATGCAAAATTTGCATTGCATGTATAGTACTAATAATATCCAGTGATGAATTACTAATTCTACTAAGCCATCTTCATACAGATTAGAGCATGAACAAAGATTTTATTCATCTTGAAAGTTTTTCTACAGAAATTCACAACACATGTGTGTTTACTAATGGCATTTTATTATAATAAAGTTAGTCACGCTGTCAAAATGTTTATTGCCAAATTGCACACATTGCTATTGATTTTTTTGAGAAATGCTAATTACATTTCATGATCTGTCTGTGCTATGTCATGCAGAGCCATTGTCAATGTCAATAGTCAACACTTGCGTATTTATAGTCAATAACTCATCCTTAAGTAATTGGATAGTTGTTTTATCTTCTTTCTTGACATTTACACTTTGATATGCAATTATTTTTCATTACCTTAACGGAGTTGATGTGTGGTATGCATTTAGTGATCTTCTCGTATTTCATGCTTATATGGTGTAGTTTACACTTATAACAGTGATTGATTTAATTGCTGTTGGAATTTGATATGAAATCTGCTGCTGATGCGCTGTAGTGTTGTTTTGTCAGTTTATTATAAAGGTATAATGAATGAGATATAAAAATAATTTTATGTATTTCCGTTATTTTCTGTTTAGGTTCGTTTTATGCTGCTGAGATTGTCAGTGCACTGGAGTACCTACATGGAAGATGCATTGTTTATCGGGATCTCAAACCAGAAAATTTACTTTTGGACAGAGAAGGTCACCTTAAAATCACTGATTTTGGATTTGCCAAAATGCTTAAAGACAGGTTAGGAAAATAAATTGGCAGCTTTGTGACATGGCTTCTATTTCTATTCCTTCTCTTTGTCTCCTGAATCCTGAATACATTATTTTCTGTTTTGTTTCTTTTTAAATGCAGAACTTGGACTCTCTGCGGCACGCCGGAATATTTAGGTAGGCAATGCACTGATATTATTTGAAATCTATAATACAACTATAATTTTACATATAAATGATTCATTTATGGTAATTTATGTCGCAGCTCCTGAGGTTATTCTCAACAAGGGTCACAACAAAGCAGTTGATTGGTGGGCGTTAGGTATATATACCTAAACATTGTATAATGATATTACGCATTCAATTACTTCTGTAAGTAATTTATAACTGCTAAGGCCTAAAACATTTTTTTTTGTAATTTAGGGGTTCTTATTTACGAAATGAATTGCGGTTTCGCCCCATTTTTCGACGATAACACTTTCAGTACCTATGAAAAAATTTTAGCCGGTAAAGTTGACTGGCCTAAATCTATTGACGCAGTGGCCAAGGACTTGGTCAAGAAATTGCTCGTTCCAGATCGAACGAAGAGACTGGGGAACATGAAGGTATGAAAACTGAAATGATAATAGTGTATTCGGATGGAACAGTTTTATCTGTTAAGAAACTTATAATTAGTTAAAATTTATATCTTATTTTTATCCAGAATGGTGCCGATGATGTTAAGCGTCACAGATGGTTCAGAGAGTATGATTGGGAAGATGTGGTCAACAAAAGACTTAACGTAAGTGTATTGACCATTATTTTCTTTTGCGCAATAGACGGATATAATATATTTATTTAATTTTGCTATGAAAGTATATAATGATAATGACGAGTTAATGTTTATTTGTTTTCAACAGCCACCTATCATTCCTCGAATCTTATACGATGGTGACACCCACAACTTCGATAAATATTCAGAACCTGAATCATGGAGACAAAACAGCATAAGTGACTCTGAGTTAGAGCTTTTTGCAGATTTCTAATTTATTTATTCTATCTGTATTGTATCAATGTTTATATGTATTTTTGGAATTACTTGTATCATTATTATTGTTTTTAAGTTGTTTCGGCAGGCACTAATATTTTGACAATTGTCCTTTTACGATATTTTACTATAAAAAGATATCCGTACCGTACATTACATTCACTCTCCAAATGATGGAACAAATACAAGATATATAGTCTTCAAACTTACTGATCTATAGAACTGCCCATCATTATACATGGACCTATATACTTAAACTTAAAACGAATGTATGTATTATGTTTGTCTTTGCTAGCAAGGAAATTATCAACGAAGCAAACCAAAACAGAAACCAGAATAATAGCTAACTTTTACCTTCAAGCGAAATCTTATACCTTGATCTTATGTCTCACATAATGTATTTACTTACCACGATATTATTATTACACTTACAACAAAAACCATAATAGTTTTCTCTTAATGTTTACTTAAAGGTACTTAAAACTGTAAATAGTATATATTAGTGAATATAGTACAGTAGTAATAGTAATAGTTAATTTTATGTATTGTGAATAGAGAGTGCACGTTAATTGTAAATTGTACGCATTTGCTATAGTGTAAATATTATATGCATGATTCATAGAATTGGAAATTGTGAAAACCTTAAATGAAACATTAAAACATACATAACTAAATAGGTTAATAGATTTTTGCTGCCAAAGAATGTGATAGAGAATGTTATGCAGAAAGGCAGCATACTTTATATATCTTTACAGAAAGGATCTTTTACTAGTTGAGGCAAGTGTTAAATGAAACTACATAAACCACAACTATGTTGTTTTTTGACACAAACAACGCAACTGCATTAAAATATGTAAGTTAAAAGCATTTGACAAAGTGTAGACATGACTTGTCAGATAGTATAATAATATTATACCTACCTACTACTACTACGAAATAGTTTGATCTTGTTGTGGGTTATATATTTACTTTGAACCAACCAACAATAAACAAAACTATAATATTGTGTATCCTCTCCTTAATTATATTACACAATTCGTTAATGTTGAAAATAATGTTTTAAACATTAGTGCACGTGTTGATTGGATCAAAAAACAAACAAAACTAACTTGTATTGTGGGATCACTGGACTGATCATCAAACCTCACACTACCAAATATTATTGTAATTGTAAGATAGATAGAATATTACGTAACTCAATTGTTCATTAATACAATGAATTTATAAGTATACTAAATATAATTACGCTCTCAAAATATAGTGCATTTTTTGCAAATGTTTAGTTGCGAAAATCCATGTACAATCTCAAAATGTACTAATGAATAAAAATGTTTACATAAAGTGAATCTACATAAAGTTTTTTGGCCAAATGCTCTGATTCTTCATCCGTAACACAGTTGTATTATTCAACTGAGTTTTGCATTTCATGTTCTAAGTATTCTCGATGAATTCTACTTAAAATATACGAACAGATGAAAGTAACGTTTCGGAATTCGGAATCTATTTAAATGTTTTATAGATAGATCGCAATTCATCAAAGCATTTCATTTCAGAGAAACATTTTTCTGATGGAAGTTCTGGGAATCAAAGTTCATTTATAATGCATCTATTGAATGCATGTATGTAGGTAGCTATATGTAAAGTGATACAGTAGAGGATGAGAGAAAAAAAAAGTAATACGCAGTATCCAATGGCTCACTTTTGTGTGGGCATTTATGTCACAGGTTTTTATTAGATTAAGATAAAGAGCAAATTCAAAGAAGCACGTTCCTTTCCACTCCTCCCATCCTTTGCTCCATGAAGCACATAAAAAACAGATGAAGGCAAACGGATTACAACGAAATGTCACATTTGATTTATCGCTATGTAAAGGACCTAACCATTCAAAAATTGATGACTCATTTTTATGGTGAAATATTTGACAGTTTTTGCAATTGGAACTTTCATTCACATTTTTGTTGCCAAACAGTCCATGCTCACCTATGGAAAAGAGAAAATTTAAGAAAAGACATAAATTCACAATCTAATTCACATAAAACCACAATATTAAAAACAAAACACAGGGAACCAGAAAGGTAGGAGCTTTAAGTAGCAGCAGCAGTAATAGAAAACTACTGAAACTGCATCTACCTGCTTATATTTTGCCAAGTTATTTTGGATATATCCCTGTATACTTTCTAAGGGAATAATTTATTATGCAGTTGATTTGGGTGGAAAAACCACTATTTCTTTTACGCACTGTCGATTTGATATTTAGTTACGAAAGTAATAGAAAATCATATTAAAGGAAAAGAGAATATCAAGAATAGAGATACCTTTAACTGTGAATAGATAACAGAATGACTTTACCCAGACCTTTGTGATACAGCAGAAAATCGTAGACATCCATGTGAAATAGAGTTCGTTATCGAAACCAGCAGTGCTACTACTATATTTACATGCATATGCATAATACATCAAAACAAACAAGTACAAAGAAGTTCATCAAGAAAGGAAATGCTACATAGGTAAAGACACAAAGACAGACTATACGTGGACAAAAAGTTGGCAAAGATTCTACACATCCCATTTGCTTATAATACTCCACAGTAGTGTGGTAACTCAAAATAGGAAAACAGATCAAAAGCCACTTTGGCATGAATATTAAAGCTGAGGACAGTCGACGTGAACATGTACTGTGTCTTCAGTCTCTCTCCCTCTATCTTATTATATTATTATTATTACTAAAAGCTAAGTCAGCCATTGAAAATTGTAATAACACAGAGGAAGAGTTCCAAGATCTATATCAAAATCATCACTTCCAAAACTATATACCCTTAGATGTTATTGAACTAATGTATATGTAACAAAATATAAACAAAGTCTGCATTTTATTTTAAGTGTGGAACATGCAAAAATACAATGTTCAAAAAAAATAAACACCGTTCCATGGAATATTAATAGAATCAATCATATGCAAACGGGGTGACTGAAAATGTATCTAAATTGTATGTTCATGCTGAAAATTCTTAGATTTATCCTACTTGTGACTTGTGACTGGTGACTAACTGAACCGTTTTCGTCTTTTATATCTGGAAAAGTTAAATAAGTAGTTTACGGAAGAAATTAAAAATAAATGCAACTTTCAGGAGCTTTTATTTTGTTTTCTTAAACTTGACTGATTTTTTTTCCAGTTTTCCTTTAGAATCGATCATGGATTTCGAGCCAGGAGCTAACTTTGTTTGAGGAACAAGTTGAAACTTCAAGACATAAGTGTTTCTTCAGCCAACTCCTACGCTGCCTTTCCATCTTCTTTTCCAGTTTCCTATGCACTCCCACTCAAACTAAAAGGATCCTTGCTTTTACATCGTCTATCTTTGTATCTGTGCATTACTTGCAGTTTGTCCTCGCTGTTATTCATGAAACACTCAAAATGTATGTATGAGTAGCTAGGAAAAGCAACTGAGTTATAACAAACTTCTCTTCTTATTGGTATGCATCTGTGTACACAGAGTTCAGTTCAGTAGTACATACCTAGTTGAATTGCTGACTAAGTTTCGCTAAAAGGTAGCACAAAACTAACTTATATTATAACCTGAAATTGTATAACGTTCGGTTTATGTGTAGTCGTGCATTGATGGGTACTTTGAGTTTGAAGTTGCTCCTTTACTTCCTTCCAACATGTCTCTACAGAATTTGATGCAACATTTTATACTTCATTAAACTTTTACAGCAGAATCTATGTACTTACTGACTGAAGAAGAATTTCATACCATGGACACCGAATTCATGTAATTTGGACCATTTGCACAATTATTTTGCGCTGCAGCATAATAATGATCCTACGTGCGTTCAGGATGTATTTACTATTCTGAAGGTAAATGCAATTATGGTTTCCAATTTCAATTACTATTACTACCACATGACTTAGGTCAGCTCACTTTATTGTTAATATTATTATTCGCTTCCGTTGAAACATCGACATCGACACCAAAATAAAATATTGAAAATATGACTATTCGTGCTCATGATCGGTAGGTGCGCAGTTCATGCGTAAATAAAATCACATTTGCCAAATTATTAAGATTTTAAACAATTCGTAATCTTCATTTACAGATACGTATACCGCCTCTAGTTCGTTTGCGTAAAACAAATACATCCATAAAATTAAAGTGACTTGCAGATAACAACTTTAACTGGATAATAATTGAATTGCCTAAACTGAATTCCCTATGACAGTTATATGAAGACAATGTGGTCACAGTGTATCAAGTAAATACGATCATTTGTATTATAACATACATAGTACATAACTATGAAGTTAAATAATGATGAATAAAACAGTCATAATTAGGAAAACGACTTTAGTTGACTAATTTACATTGGTATTCAATATTTATTTCCATAAATCATAACTTATCGCAAACATAGTATTGGTATCTTTAGAATATTAGGAGGAGGATCACTATAAAATATAATTCATTGAATTATATAATCCTGATATTCAGATAGTCGTGTCTGTAGTTAATAAATACATTAGGCTATAATAAAAGTTCATTTATATTCAATGTGTTTATAAATTCATCTCTGTGTATGATTAGTCATAATATTTCCTCGGTGTATACTTGGGCTGGAAATGGCGGTGGCTCTGTAAAAGTAATAATAGTAAAATAGTAAAAGATGAACATGATGAGCTCGCGTAAATGTAATTTACTACAAGTACTACTTAGAAAAGTGTCTGTCGACTGAACGTATTTCCTTGCACTTCTCAGAGTAAATATGTGCTAGTATGCCCAGTAGTAGGTTTTCTGTTTAGTCTTGAAGTTCAGACAGTCTCACGTTGTTCCGCAGCGGCAACGGACGTCTGTACTTTTTTTCCCTTCATTAAACGATATTATTGAGTGTTAGGCGGAGTTCCGTCTCCTATCATCTGCCTGCCACTACAAGTACATACATACAGGCTTCAATCTTGCATATATAACTTGATACAAGTTGAATATAGACGAGGATAGCTCCCGAAAGGAAGTAGTAGATATACCGCAGGGTTATTTAATACAAAGTAAGAAAAGAAAAGGTGCTTCTCTGCCTATCTTTCTTGTTTCACATTGGATTTCATTCACTCACGCACTGAAACTTGGAAGAAGAAGGGAACTGAGTGAGGATAACACATAGCACGAGTCTCTGTCTTGTCTACTTAACTTTTAACGCAAGTCAACGACAAAAGAGAATAGAATTCAGACACGATATCTTTCACCATCTACGTCCCATCACATCCACATCACATCACAACAGTACATTTTACAGACAGTACATCAACCAACGTGACTCCTCTTTCTTCTTCAAACATTAGTTAACAATTCGCCTAGAGCTTAATAAATATACGTGTGCACCTTATTGTCAGGAGGAACTCTGTTATTGTACTCTGTATGGAGTTCACAAACGGTTCTCTTGATTCAAAACAGGGCAGCAGATTAGTATTACAAATAGAAAACAAGACGCAGCACGAGCACAAGTGGAAAATTATTATTCTCTAACTTCTATAACCTCTGAACATTTTTGTTATTCTTACTCAGCACAAATTATTATTCATTTTAACTCTCTTTTACCATACACACACGTTCTTTTGGACGTGTTCTTAGACGTTCTTAGACACACAATTAAATAAACTCATTTGTCATTCTATGAACTACCAAAATATAATTAATACTAACATTTACACACAGTTTATTCTCTTGTAACCACTTAAAACCTTGTTTTCATTATCAAAATCATGTATAAACGCCAGTTTTCATTCACAAATTCACAACCATTGTAGTCGCCTACAAATGAGATAAAATTCTTTGCTATACACCATACACACATACAGAAAAGATACTTATACGAGCAGATCACATTCAAAAGTGAATAAACTGAACATTATATCGCTTAAAATAACCGTCATACCACCTATGTACCTATGTACAGCGTCTGATTAAAAATAATAGCCACATTGTTAGCTAAGACATCTCGACAGAAATTCTAGCCCTTTATATTCAATTGTACAAAACATCCTGTTTTGTTCCTGACTCTGCAGCACTTACTCTCATTAATATTACTTCGTGGTAGGGGGAACATAGAAAACCGAAGTAGCTTGAAGTGAAGCTACTACAGTTTCATTCCAACACAACAGTTTAAACATTCACAGACACGGACACAAGGTAAGACATTACATTTTTACATTTTCTCAAACAGAAACGGAAAACTAATGAAGTTACTCAATATTAAAATTAAAATCTTACACCTGAAAGTATGCCTATAATTACATGCACATAAATGCTAGAAAATGTTTATATTTTATGTTCTGGCATTGTTGTTTCTAAAATTGCATGATCATGTGAAATTGATACCTAAATTATGAACATTAAGATTTATATGTTAGGTCATAATACGCAGTAAATAGTGTAAGAATGATTCTAAACGATGCAACTGCAAGTTTTCATTTTGCTTTTTATTTAAATATTATAAATCCTAAATCAAAGCAGCTAATTACAAATTGTTCATCACATCTTTATCGGATCTGTTGTATATGATTGTAGCATGAGACAGAGTATCCGTGAAGACGGACCTCCACATCCACAGCCTCCTCAGCCACAACAAAATGCAAACAGAGAAAGTAACAGCAGGAAAGGTTCTCAGTCCAGTTTGAATGCGTCGAATTCAGGTTCGCCTCCTCGGCCGCCTCCGCCACTTCCACCTTTGCCGGCTCTTAATGCTTCCAGCCAACAGAACAACCTGAACAAAATGCAACAAAGTCAATTCCAGATTCATTCTCAGTCTCCCCCTAGGCAAAATACTAGTAAAAATTCTACAATGACACTTGAGGATCTAGACATCATTAAAACGATCGGTTAGTACCTTAAATGTCATTTAATCTGCTTTTTTGTGGTGTATAATCCGATCTCTTCCTTCACGTACATAATCTCCATCTCAGTTTTACTTGTAATGGTCAACAAACGCAATAAAAATGCCACAATTACATAGAATCATCTGAATTCATGCAGTGTTACATATTGTTATTGCGTCTCATTGAAGGTAATTCGTATAGGTGCTCATGCTTCAGCCTCATTTGCATATTTTGGCGTGAATTGTTTACCCATTCTCTACCTACTTCATGTTAATGATGATAATATAATTAGATCTTCTAATTATGTTTAATTTGAACTAAATTCTAAAAAGAATCTTACGCATCTAATACAGACACAGACCGTAATTTAATTTAATGAATACAGGGATAATTAGTCAATTACATCGTTTTAAGATTTTATTAGGATGAAAGGTCAAATGTTGAAACAAATAGGATGAGATTAGCTGCATCAGTTAGATATTAGGCAAGTAATGTAAGATGACGTAGAAATGCAAGTCTTGCACAGTGTGGTGGATCTATGAAAGGACGAAGAAGAGAAATCGGCATGCAGTAGGAATAGATTACCTTAGGTAGACAAATCAAGTCAGAGTATTTGTAGTCAGGGAGTATTTACAGAAGTCAGAGTGAATTGATGTGTATATTTATTCTGACACTAAAATTAGCAACAGAGAACACAATGGGATATTTACAAGAGCATGAATTATACCTTTGGGAGAAATTGCGGACGAGCCAATTAGATTTGCTACAGGAATTTAAGCACATGTGTTAATTTCCTTTATTCTAATCTTAACTGCTTAAACTAACAATAAGCTAGCCTAGCCGTTTGTAATGCGGAAGAGCAGCAATAGAGATTTTCTCTGTGATGATCTGAGCTACTGACTATACTGACTATTGATAAAAATATTTTTTCTTAAACGCAGACTGCAGAATATATACAATGGAGGTTACATAAAAAAGAGCGGAACACTGGAAAGTGTAAAGAAAAGAATGAGTTTTTTCTATGGGGAAATAAATTTTGCATGCTTTCGCATCTCACCCATTATTTCCAATTGGAAATTTGTGGTATGCTTATGCTAAACTTGTTTATGCTAAATACTTACACTGTGTATATACTAAAGTTATTTTACGAGACTATCATAAAATCCTGACGTTTCTACAGTTAGCTAAAGCGAATTGCTTTTAGGTAAACCAAGCCGGGTTTCTAGTTTCTAGTATACTCCTCCTAGGTAGCTAAATAAATATATACAGTGATATTATTATTATGAGATTTTCTATTGAGCTTGGGGATGCTTGCAAGGAATTAAGTTACACTTGACTTCTTAAAAAATCTATTTAGCTTCTTTCACACATGGTCTACATAACTACGTGGTTCTGCTACTACTTTCAGTTATTACGATGCAGGATGGGAAATTGCCATTATTCATGGCTCAAGAGAGCGAAAAGGAGAATCTACGTAGTTCTATTGATATATTATTACGTAATATTCATTGGTAATTCCTGAAATAATATTCTGGATAGCCATAAATTAAGGATGAGATGCCTTTTGCACTTCCTCTCAAATGAACCTGATCGACGAGATGAGCAGCATGAAGATGAGCTTATATAGTAGAACTATTAAAACATTTATTAATACAGTTAAAATGAATAAGGATCTAGGAAAACGGACAGAAAGTCTACAGTAAACAAGAAGTAGGCAGATTTTAATGTAATGTAAAATTCTAATCGAACTGACGTAGTCGCGCCAAAGTAAATAACATTAGCTGACGATATGCCTCATTAAGTTCTTTAATATATACACTTCATACTATGATCATTGTCCCATCTATATAGATAGAAATACACATTCAATTTGGATTCAGATTGCAATTGGAACAAAGTTAGACTCTTCTTCTTTCATTGTGCCAACTTAAGTCAAGGTTGTTCTGTTGGGGAAGGAGGAAATATTATAATATATCGTTCTTATGTCATGTTTTGTTACGCTCCTTGCAAATACAAATATCACTCGTTAAGATTTTCTGCATATATCCGAGATACACCGATTCTAACCTCTATCTAACTCATATTTAATATTAATTGACGACGGCTGTTGATGTTAGTTGCTAGTACGGCAATTTTTGGCAAAAAATAAGCCAAAGTTCACTATTTGCATTATATTCCTCATTTTCCTAAATGCATTTGCTATTTGAGATGTTTAAAACTTGTTTTTTGTATGGTAATTAATGTCAATTGCTAGTTTAACTGCAAATTCATTGGCTATACTTATTATACTTATGCAATCTTATAATAAAATGTATATAATAAAGTTATAGCATTAGGAAATACTTATGCCTCAATAATAGACAGCAATTATCTTTATTACGCTTAAGTTCACTAACCGTGTACCACTACAATATACAAAGAGGCAATGACAAGTGATATAAAGGTATGCGTAAGCGTAATAGTGCTTTTATGTAGAAAAAGGGATAGAAGAACAAGACGTGTAATAATTCAGCGGAGATTCACCCAAGAGGAAAATTGTCTGTGATTTTCCCATTGTATTTATTTAGCACAAA
>JABASI010003313.1:0-16880 GCA_019776505.1 Tomocerus nigrus
ATCAGTACCTCTAGTCAGTAGTTAGCCCGGAGTTGGATTGTTTTCGGAAGCCGAACCCGAAGGAAGGCACCGTCAAAGCCGACGACCCCGGAAGCCAAAGCCAAATGGCCCCTTCGGGTTCGGGTTCCGAAAATTCCCCCAGAAGTTTAATTCTCTATAGTTTCCCAGTAACTCATGCTCATTAAAAGGAAATGGCTTTTGATCCCCACCCCGGAAGTACTTCTCATTTGTATACGTATTTTGGAATGTATGAAATAAGAAAACAACAATTATATAATTATTATTTACTATCTTCTCTAATTTGCAGTTGCGGGGATCCTCGTGTGATATAGCCATTCAGATCCTAACCGGCATTTTTTCGTCTTTTGTTCCAGACCGGATAAGACGTTGCATGATAAGTAGTCTGATATTATCGTCAACTCCAAAGCCTCTTAGATCTCTTATATAAGTCGCCATTCTGCCGAGTTGGCAAAAATTAGTTCATTGAAACCTCAATACATTGTTACTGATGGCCTCAAGGTATTAATTTATTTAATGTAACTTTTATTTGCAATAATGGGCTATATACTAGTACTAGACTATGGACACCAATTAACTGTTCGCTGTAATTGTTAATTTTACAGCACATAACTAAACTATGTACTTAATTTGCATTTTTCAAATTAGTAACCCAATTTCTTTGGTTTACCAGGTTAGACAGACTATTTGTGCTACTGGAAACAGGGAGCACCAGTTCGACAAGGAAAGCGGCTGCCCAACAACTTGGACAAGTGCAGCGTTTGCATCCGCATGAGTTACCGTTGCTACTTTCACGTGTTCACAAATGTCTCCGATCTTCCTCTTGGGAAACCAGGGTTGCTGCTGGGGAAGCGGTTCAAGCTATCTTGTCACAAGTTCCGCAATGGTCTCCACCTCCGATTGATATTAAAACCGAGTCAGATGAACCAGAATCCTCTGATGCGTCATCATGCCTTGACCCTGAAACAAAGGCGATTAAAATGGAGGAAGGAAGTAGTCCTAATATCGTTATTTCAATGCCTTCATCGAAAGAAAAATTGACATTTGAGAAATTTGATATCAAGCATTTATTATCCGTCGATTCTAACTTCTTGATGGCATCTGAAGCTAAAGTTTTTGAAAACCCGGATGCAGTTAAAGCCAATTGTAAAACAACAGACCCTATAGTACAACGAAATTTGATCAATAAGCGCCTAGGGTTAGATATGGCTGAGAATTTCGGTATTGACACATCGGATATCATCACTAACGAAGATCTGGTTGAAGACGATGCATTTGAAGTGAATTCCGCAGCACATTCATCTCCTCCTGCCAAAATTGAAACGTTGGCAAGCAATTTAAATTTGTTCGATCCTTTCCTCGATGAAAAAATGAGCTTAAGTTCTCGAGAAATTAATCTGGCCAAACGACGAGCCCGGAAACAAAAATCCCGCGAAGCATTAGACTCACAATCCGGGGAAGCAATGCAAGGAGGGGCAGGGCTTAGTGCTGGTTCTGCCAAAAAGTTGAAAAGGGAAGACTCTTATCTTCAAGAAAACAATGGAATTGATTCTATTAACAATATGTTTAGTATCGAAGAAGGTCAGTGGCCACTTGGCGGATGGGTTGATGTTTTACTAAACGACTTGTTTAGTCCAAGTTGGGAAATAAGACACGGCTCTGCCACCGCTTTGAGAGAAGTCATAAAGCTTCATGGAAATGGAGGTGGAAAATACAGTGGACAACTTCTTAAAGAGGTAAAAGGAGTACATTTAAAAAAGCTAATCCCATCCAGATTTCAAGTAGATAATACTATACTAATAGTGTCTAATCTCTAATATAATGTTAATTTTTCAGATGTCTTCGTCACACGATGAATGGCTCGAAGATATTACTCTGAGACTAGTTTCCGTTTTGGTACTGGACAGGTCAGTAAACTTTAAAAAGTCTAGCAGTCTAGCACACATGTAAAGTAGTTGTAAGTTGTAACTAGAAGTACCTTAAGGAAGAGCATCATGTATTTATGTAATAATGTCGATAGTGAGCTTATAGCGTGTTATTTTAAAATGTTTTTTGCAGATTTGGGGATTTCATATCTGATCAAGTTGTAGCTCCTGTCCGAGAAACATGTTCACAATGTTTGGGAACAATAATTAGTTTGATGAGTTCCAGTTCAGTCACATCTTTGCTCAATATATTGAATTTACTGTTAGATCAGAAATATTGGGAAGTCCGTCATGGATCTCTGTTGGCCATAAAATATTTATTAGCAGTGAGAAAGGTATGTAAAAAATCGTAATTGGGCCACAATCAATTAAGGAATTCGATATTTATACCTACCTAGCTATACAGTTAAGCAATATAAGTTAAGTAAAATATAAATGAAAAGCAATGATTATTATAAGTGATTGTAACTTTTGTTCCAGGATTTGGTGTCGCAACTCCTACCGCAAGCATTTCCTTTCGTATTTAATAGTCTGTCAGATGGTGTGGATGATGTGTGTGCTGTGGCATCGTCTTGCCTAATCCCGGTTGCAGATGATATGGTTAAAATTTTGCCAAATGAATCCCCGAAGGTGGTGAGCGTTCTTTGGGATTCTCTAGCTGACTTAGATGACTTGTCGTCTGCCTGTAACTCAATAATGGGCCTATTGGCGACATTGTTAGCCTATCCGACTGCCCGAAGCAATTTACGACAACTAGACATTCTAATGCCGAGACTGTGGCCCTTCATCCATCACACCTCCTCTTCAGTCAGAAGGTCGGCCTTGCTAACCCTTCAGAAGCTGACAGAATTAGATCCCAGTGTGTCGCCTATGAGTGTAGGACCTTTGCAAGAAACACTCCGGCACGTGTTCCAAAGAGCCTTGGTTGAACACATACAGGAAGTACTACATCTGATTCCTCAAGTTTGGGCAGGACTCCTCAAATCTAGTAGACTTGATACGCTTCTGTTAGCGGCTTGTCCGCTAGTGAGTACTTGGCTATGTTTGGCAATGCAAGCTCCGAGACTACCGATTGAACCCTCTTTGTTAGTGTCAAAAAATGTGAAATCTGCCCGGGAAAGTTCGTCGTCTGGAGAAGTGACTCAGAAGGTTTACATGAGTTCCAGTGGAGATGGAGATCCTCACAGAGTAGCACAAACTCGGCTCATCCTGGCGGAAATGTTAGGCAATCTGACCCCGTATATTGTTAAGCCATTACCTCCTGGAGTGATAGGAGACCCGCCTATAGAATTATTTGTGCGAATTCTTATGGTACATCTTAACTCTCGCTCTGCCTTACAAAGAAGTGTTACCTCCTTGGTCATATCCGCTTGGCCTACATCACGAGATGAAGCTGGAGAGAAAGCGACTAATCCCTGTGGACAAATAGTATCCAATAATTCAGCAATGCAGAAGAATCATCCGGGACTGGAGAAGAAATTAATAGAATGCCTCAGTGAAAGTGTGTACTTTGATGAAATTGCTTTGGGCTTTACCAAATTGCAAAGCGAGTGCAGAGACTTTTTAGCTACTCTAAAGCATTACAAAATTCCACTCAGTAGAGAGTTAGAAGGGAATTCCTCCATGAGCTCCATCCCTCCGATCTTGACCTTTGACCAAGTTCAGTCTCTATGTGGCACACACATAATTCAACTTATACAAAAACATATTAAAAAGACAAAAGTTGTTGAGACGCTTCTTGAGAGACGTAAAACGATATTTGGCATGTGGTCAACTACAAATGCTGAATTTGCCGCACTCAACAGAATGTAATTTATTTTTACATTATTGTGTTATTAAAATAGTCGTGGGCAATATAATTTTTTGGAAACGCTTATTTTTTCTTCGTCAATATTTTTATAGTTTGGAACAATCATTTTACCTTGAACTTTATTGGGTATTTAAACTAACAGTGTTTTGTTCTTTCCAGGACACTCGCCGCTATATCTGGAGCAGTTTGCAGTCTTAAAAGTTATCTTCCTGAGAAGCTGAATCCTGTTGTGAAACCATTAATGGAAGCTATTCGTCGAGAGGAGAATGAATTGTTTCAAAGAGCAGCTGCTGGGCATTTGTGCAACCTTATGGAATTGGTTCTGGACAGGAATCCATGTCCTATCCCAAAGATCATTCAAAACTTAACTGCTAATCTTTGTTCAGACAACGACTACACACCACAAATCGACGACGAAGCAGGAATCCTCTCATTGTCAAATTATACTTCACCTAACGATTTAGGATCCTTTTCTCTATCTGTTGGGGTAAATGTTTCCACCAACCCGAATAATCCAACTGCCCTCACGTCAAACAAGAAACTGTCGAAAGCCGAAGAACAAGCTCAACTTGAACTGAAAAAGACGGCAATCGTTGAGAGACGTGGAGCAACTTTCGCTCTTACAAATATTGTCCGACGATTCGGTTCTGAACTGCCTAATAAAGTCTCCCGTCTTTGGGAACTTACGTTTGGGATCTTGGAACGATCGGAGTGTATAGCCAGTAAGAATTAAAATTGTTTTCTCTCGCATTGTAGCTATTGTGTCATTTGTATTTAATGTAAAAATATTTTTCCATTATTGACTTCTATGATACTAATTATATATATCTATATAGGTACTATATAGTCAGTATAAATATATAATATTATATATCTCTGAATTAAATGCATTTACTTTTTATTGCAGAAGACAACAAAGAAAATTTAAGAGAAGTGATTGACAGTCTTCAAGTTTTAGAAATTATATCTGGCCATTTTCACGAAGATCTTTTTGACAAAGTGGAAGCTTACATAGAAAGGATTTGTGCTCTGCTTGGTCACCCTGTTCGTGCTATTAGGCACATGTCTTCTAGATGCCTGTCAGTATGGGCACATATCATGCCCGAGAAAGTGATGCCGATTGTTGCTACAACCGTTTTACCTCTTCTGGAAGCATCGGACGATGTCACTAGGCAAGGAGCTATAGAAGCTATTTGGTGGATTGTTGATAGACTTGGCCTCGAATTACTTCCTTACATCGTCTTATTGGTTGTTCCTGTTCTTGGTAAATGCTCTGTTCTATAATAATTGTGCGAGTCTTTGCAAACAGTTTCATTTTTATCGTTTTTCCATTAATATATAGGACGAATGAGTGACCAAGATGATTCTGTCCGCATGTTGGCTTCTTTGACGTTTGCCACACTAGTAAGGCTAATGCCATTGGAGGGAGGAGTCCCAGATCCCAAAAATCTGCCACCTGAATTAGCACAGCAGAAAGGAGAACAAAGAGAGTTCCTGGAGCAGTTGTTAAATCCTAGCAAGATCCCCGAATATACCGTCTGTGTACCTATCAATGCTGAATTACGGCCTTATCAACAAGCAGGAGTCAATTGGCTGGGATTCCTTAACAAGTTTAAGTTACATGGAATACTTTGTGATGACATGGGCTTAGGTATGTGGATAACATTTTTTCTTGCTTGGCTATATAAATTATTGGAATTTCGAATGTGACAATGAACAGCAATAATAACAACTGATATTGTTCTGTAGGCAAAACTCTTCAGAGTATTTGTATTCTCGGAAGTGACCATATGGAGAGAAGTTTGAAATATCAAAGTAATAAAAGTCCAGATAGTACACCACTTCCATCGATTGTGATTTGTCCTCCAACTTTGACTGGGCACTGGGTCTATGAAGTAGAAAAATTTATTTCTCAAACGTACCTCAATCCGCTTCACTACCACGGACCACCCATTGAACGGAACAAGCTGAAGCCAAAGCTTAGCCAGCATAACCTTGTAGTTGCTTCCTATGACATTGTCCGTAATGATATTGATTTCTTCTCTTCTATCAAATGGAATTATTGCGTTCTAGATGAGGGGCACATTATTAAAAATGGAAAGACGAAGGTAATGGAAATACTTGGTGCATTCGGGTTCATTGTTTAATCTTTCATTGTAATATTTGTAAAACATGAATTTGAATTTGGTTTATGTAGATTTCGAAAGCCATCAAACAACTAAAGGCCAATCATAGGCTCATATTATCCGGAACACCAATTCAAAACAATGCCCTTGAATTGTGGTCCCTGTTCGATTTCTTAATGCCTGGATTCTTAGGAACTGAGAAGCAATTTTCCTCTCGATTCGCGAGACCAATTTCCTTAGCTCGCGATCCCAAGAGCTCACCTAAAGACCAAGAAGCAGGAGCTTTGGCAATGGAATCCCTTCATAGACAAGCACTACCCTTCTTGCTTAGACGTCTCAAAGAAGATGTCTTGCAAGATTTGCCTCCGAAAATTACTCAGGTAATATTGTGCTGTAGCTAATTCACCTTTTGTTGTTTTTCGTATTTCACAATTATTGAAATTGTGAAAGAAATTTCCCTTTCTTAGGATTATTACTGCGAATTGAGCTCCATACAAGAACAATTGTATGAAGACTTTTCCCGAACACGAGCCGGGCAGAATTTGAGAGACAACTTTACAAGTGTGGATGATCCTTCTAAACACTCGCACATTTTCCAAGCTTTGCAGTACCTTAGGAAAGTATGCAATCATCCTAAACTTGTGTTAACTACCCAGCATCCCAAATATACGACTGTGATGACACATTTAGCACAAACCAAGTCCACGTTAAATGATATAAATCACAGTGCCAAACTCCCTGCACTTAAGTAAGATATTTATTTAAAATCAATCCAAATGTCTATTGAGTCACTTGTCACAATTGGCAATAATTTTTATTCTGTAATATGAAATGTTTTTGTAGGCAATTGCTACTAGATTGTGGGATAGGTGTAACTAGCGGCTCTGCTGATGAAGTAGATGTCGTCAATCAACATCGGGCTTTAATTTTCTGCCAGTTTAAAATCATGTTGGATATAATAGAAAACGATTTATTCAAGTGAGAAAAATACATTATTATTATTATTATATATTTTTAATGAGGTTGTAACTTTGATTTTGATGTTAACCTTTGTATTTAAAAGGGTGCATATGCCAGCTGTCACGTTTTTGCGACTTGATGGAAGTGTTCCTGCTGGGCAGCGGCATTCTCTTGTGACTCGTTTTAATAATGACCCTTCGATTGATGTTCTCCTACTAACTACTCAAGTCGGAGGTTTAGGACTGAATCTTACTGGAGCTGATACCGTAAAATGAATTAAACAATATTTAATTTCCTGATTTTTAAAATGTGGCTACGTTATTAATAATTGACGATGATGTCTTTTTCAGGTGATATTTGTGGAGCATGACTGGAATCCAATGAGGCAAGTTACTATTCATACCTATATAATATTCTAAATTGCATTTGATTTATTTTTTAAAACTAATGTATATCTAACAATTTTATAGAGATCTGCAAGCTATGGACAGAGCACATCGAATTGGTCAAAAAAAGGTTGTAAATGTGTACAGACTGATAACACGTGGAACACTCGAAGAAAAAATTATGGGGTAATTTACTTGCATATTATTATTGTAAATTGTTGTGGCATAGGTTGAATTGAAATTCAAAGAAAGAAAATAATGGCTAATCCACTTTTTTTGTTTTGCAGACTTCAAAAGTTCAAATTGATGACTGCTAATACCGTTATAAGCCAGGAAAACACTTGCATCGAAACAATGGCTACGGATCAGGTAAAATCAGGTTACTAATAATGTTCAGATTTCCTATGTAGATTATTTTACTGATTGAGTTTTTATTTTATCTTAAACAGCTACTCGATTTGTTCGTTTTGGAGGATAACAAAGACGACAGGAAACAGAAAAATAAAGAAGACTTGGGAAGCATTGTAGGAGCGTATAAAAATGTTTTGGAAAACATGCCAGAATTGTGGGAAGACAAATTATACGAAGAAGAATACGACCTATCCAGTTTCATAAAAAATCTTGGAAAATAGTTCGTAATTGGATTTTGTTGGCTGAAGGAGTTAAAAAATAATAAGACTTTTTGACATTTCTACACTACCTACTGATGTTAATTTATTATTTGCAGAGGTAAAAATAGGTACAGGTAGGCAATAGTGTAAAGTATAGTCATAAAATGACTCTGCAAGTATCACAATTGTTAAGTTAAAGTATATCGAACAATACGCTTTTTGGTAAACAGAAACCAAACTTTCAATTAGTGTTATTAATCTATGTACATCATAAATTGTATATTTAGCGGCACATCATGCAGTTGCAATTTAAGCATAACAAGATCGTTTAGCAAGTTTAAACCTCAAAACTTGTCATCAATGCAATATTTTGGGCCACTAAAAATGCAATTATGAGAGAAATTCTTTGTTACATTCTGAATATGTATCTGAATATAAGTTATTATGTTGCCTAATGTAGTAGTGTACGGAAATTCTAAGAAATATTACATTGCCGCTGTTTTCACAATTTTCAATATACTAAATGGAAAAACAATTTTGGTACTCAATGAATAAAAATTTTAAGAAAACACGAAATATTTAATTTTTCTAATTGTTATTTTCTATAATATAACGCACATCTAGGAAGAGCACGATTTCTGCGATATTAAAATTAATTGGAGAAATCATCACGTAATATTTAAAGTGTTTTGAATTTATCTCATTTATACACTACACCCAGAACTTCGCTTTCTTTTCTTTAGTGAGTTAACAATGGAATGTCGAGTTCTGGTGGAAAGATGAATTCTTTTTATTGATACTTGAGTTAGAT
Source organism: Tomocerus nigrus (assembly GCA_019776505.1). Taxonomy (NCBI): domain Eukaryota; kingdom Metazoa; phylum Arthropoda; class Collembola; order Entomobryomorpha; family Tomoceridae; genus Tomocerus; species Tomocerus nigrus. The sequence continues at coordinate 8,648 of JABASI010003313.1, forward strand.
TATGATTATGAATGAAATAATTTTGGATACACAACCAAAATAAAGTAGGCTAAGATAAAATCATCCCAAGTCTGTTTTATTAAAGAAATAATATTAATAATTAGTCTTCTACATTCTACACTCGAATATTAATTACTTTTCCTCATCTTCTTCCAACCTTTGCCGAATTTGGCTTTGTCTTTCTTGCCTGTGCCGTTAGGTGTTTCGGTATCCTCTCCAAGTCGTTTATTTCCAGTTTTAACGCTAACAGACAATTTGGGAGTGGATTTTGAACCGACACCAGTCAAAGCTTGCGACCAATCTGATTCACTTCCCTTTATAGCATATTGGCTTAGATCATCTTTCTTTAGTCGATTTAATTCTTTAGCTTGCTTTCTTCCCAACTCTTTAGCAGCTTCGTCCATTTCTTTGGACAAACTTTCAGCAACAGGCAACATCTTAGCCGCCTTAGTTGCATCAAACTGATTTAGCTGATTTTCCAGGTTCTGTTCCAAAATTTTGTTCATGTAATCCAGAATTTTTCGAATGGTTCGATTAAACAATCCAAGAATTTGTGTTCCTGCTAAATCTAATTCCTTGGCTAATTCATCGACTGTTTTATGCTGAAGACCAATGCCCAACATAATCGCAGATTGAACAGCGGATAGTTTTGTACTTCCCAACTTATTTAGAAAAAATAAACGACTAAGTATCGGAACTAAATCCATAATCAAATGGTAATCAGCCATATTTCTTGTGTACAGATCTAATCGCTTCATATCGTACGAAGTCACTTCAATTTGCAATTCAAAAGGACTAATGTCTAAAAAAATAAAATAAAAATAAAAAATAGGATTAATTGAAGTGCATAGTTATTATATCATTTAAAGGTATTTTACTACCTTCAGGGGATTCCATCACAAAATTTTTGTTTTGCAAAACACTTAGAGCCAAGGAAGATTTAAATGAACGAAATCGGAAAGACAAGAGTGATATGAAACGTCGACGAAAGTCTATCCAAAACTCCTTCAGCCAACTGGTTTCAGATTGCTTCGTCGAATCATTTTCCAAAACTTTCAGCATTATCGATGAATGTTCTCCAGTCAAATCATTGCACGTTTGTCTGCACAAAAATACAAAAAAGCTGTCAAATACAAATACTAATGAAAATAAACAAACTTGGTTGTTCCTTGAAATTCTAAAACGAGGAAGAACAATCTAACAGTATAGAGCTAGAGTATGCCGTTACGGTTATTCCTATTTTCAACATTTCTGTATGCGCAATAATTAACCAACAACCTCCGAGCTACCTATATACAAACTTTAGCTTCAACACCTATAATTGAAAAATTATTACAAAATTACGATACGTTAAATAAAAATGAAATATCCGATTTACTTACCTCAAGTAAACTGGAACAAATCCTGCTCTCTTCCAGAATTTTAACAACGGTGTAGTTAGTCCATATGAAACTCCTAAATAGTGCAGGGCTTCTGGTGGTCTCTCACTCAGCTTAAGTAACAAAGGTGGCAAATTCTTTCTTGGAGCTATTGGAAAAATGATATTAATTAGTCTTTTTGAAACACACACACAATACGACATCAAGTAGACTAAAGACATATAATGTAATAATAATATTATCATAATACTACTTTGTCCCCTCTAGAAACTTCGCCATCCATACACAAAAGGAAAAAAAATCATTCTACCAAGACAAAAATCTCGATAGCAGCAGCTTTCCCAATTAGACAGCTACTGTTCCCAAAGGAGGTATATCTACTTTAGCACACTAATGACTCAAGCACTCTTTATCAAATAAAGAATGGATCTAAGGAGCGTGCAAAAAATCACTAACTAAATTATTTAATATTTATAATACAGTAAAATGAATAACACAAGCACTTTTTACCAATGGTCTCTTCAAGCAGTCCAATTGTTTCATCCTCTACTTCATCTACTTTTTCAAGCACTTTGGGTGTTTCATCCAAGTTAACGATTTTCATTTCATAATATTGTTGAAGTTGCTCGATAGCACGCGAACCGTAACCCATCTGCATAATAATAAAATGTATCGAACATTAAGCAACATAAGTCATATGTAAAAAGGTCTGTTGAATAATAATAAATAAATAAATAAGGAAAGCAATTATTAATTCCATTATGTGCCAATAAAATCAGTTTCAAACGTACCCCTTGATAGTCCGGGTGGGTAGCAATTCTGACGATTCTGGCGCCAGAGAGGGAAGGAAATCCTTGGTCTTGATACTGTTGGGCTACGGTCCATGGAATTAAGTCACCTGCTGCTCTCTTTCCTCTTCGAAGACCATCCGTAATGCTTTCCTTGGATATTTCACCCTCCAAGCATACTTGAACCACGCACAGTACATCTGGAATTTCCTTTTTGTCTTTTTCTACAGGGCCTAACAGGCAAAACAAATGATGTGCTGGAGCGTCAGAAAGTATTTGCAAATCGTTCGGGGAATTCTGAAATACAAAAGAAATAGTTTCAGTTTTCTGTTCCCCTCCTTGATTTTACTTCAGTATTTGATTATTTCTAAAATGAAAGTATGAACTTTCATTTCATGAAGATAACATCTTACAAAACTTCCACTTAATAGTTATGAATTATGAATGCTATGTCAAGTGTAACAAATTTATATAAATAGAATGCTTCCAAAGATATTAGTGTAAGTGAATACTTTCAAATTAATTGAAATATTTTAAACGTACCTTATAGTGAGATGCGACGTATAGAGACATAAGCTTCTGAAGAAATAATTCCGATGCTTTGTGATAGCAGAATAAAGTATCTCTGTTGATATAGTACAGTTCACAATATTTGGGAGGAGGACAGCCGGACTGTATAGGTTCAGTGAGAGTTGCATCTAAGCACAGAAGATTTGTTAACCACGCTTCCACTTTATCTCCTGGTTTGTAACGAATTGATTCTTCCAAAGTTAATTTGTAAACCATTCTGCCTTCTGTTCCTAATGCCGATTCCTCGGATGGCTTTTTATCCCCTACAGATCGACTGTGATGTTGAACTTCATCCAGTAATTTCAATGAGAGCGATCGACCTGTGCCTTCATAACCATTGATGGTCGACGCCAGAAAAATCATATGTGGTCCAAATAAGGACTTCAGCAGTGGTAATGGAATGGCAGCCGCCTCGTCAACTATCAAAAGTTCCGCATGACTCAACTTCACACCTTCTGATGGTAAGATATACTGCCATATAAAATATAAGTCACAAATATAATAATATAGATTTTATAATTATAATACCAATCAAAAGTTTAAAACCAAATAATATTTTTGTAGGTTTGTGTAGTCAAAAAGTTTGAGAAAGTGAATTGTACCTGTATGGTTTGTCTCCGTTCATGAAAAACGTCAATTCTAACAATTGCTTTGCCAAATTCAGGATCTGAAGATTGTGTTATAGAGTAATGCGAATGTTCACGATATTCCAAAACTTCAAATCCTATGTTGATGAATATTTACAGTTTACAGATTAGTTTGTTTTCACAAATGAACTAAATTTTCATTCACACTGGTTAAAAAGGAAAAATAGTGAATATAATTTTGTTTCAATTTACCTTTGAAAACGAAATCGAAAAATGTGGCCAAATTTTCGGGGCTTGGACTGGTAACATAGATATTGGTGTAGCCAAAGGCAATGGCTGAAGCCACCGACAAACCCATGGCCGCTGATTTTCCTCTTCCTCTGGCTGCTGTTAATGATACGGTGACGTGCAACTTCTTTTCAGATAGAACATCAACAAATCTAAGAAGCGCTTTTGCCTGCGAATAATAAGGAATGACTTTGGATAAAAGTTATCACTCTTATCATTTAAACAATATCAACTAAGTGCTAATAAGTACTAACTTGATCCACTGTTTTGCAGCAATTAACAATGACACCAATTGGCTGACTTTCTCGAAGGCTTTCCTTTAATTCGTTCAATTCAATGTCTTTTGAAGCCCCTCGGCCCTCGAGTGGAGCTGCAGAGATTAAATTGGCAACACTGCATGACAGAGGTAGTACATGAAGACTATCATCCAAGACTATACAACTTTCACATGACCCCAAGGAGAGAATAAATCTGCAATAAAATCAAAGTATATTATTAGCTCAAATGGAAAATAATATCAAGTGGCTGATGAGTATGAGGTGAGCATTTACATACCTTTCATTAAATCGTCCTACAACATCTTGATGTGACTCTGTTCTGAAACGGCTGTGGACATCCATATTCATGGTATATAACTGTTTTAAAGATTCTACAGATCTCAAAAGAATGACAATTATTCCGCCACCTTCTACGGTTTCTATTGTCCTTGCTAATGTATTAGGAGTCATTGCTTCAAAATCTTGAAGAACGCACATTCCAAAAGTATTTCCCAATATTTTTTGCGTTTCAGAATAGTAACAGTAGCGAATGTTGGTGGATGCAATGAACAGTTCAAATGGATCATCTTCGTTAACAGAAATTTGACCGGAGCGAATTTTCTTTTGCAACTGCCTCATCCGTTTTTTGCGATGGCTGTAACAACACATTAAAAAATCTATGCAATAATAATGCAATGCATGATAATGGTAAAAATCTTGAGCTCCGGGCCTGTAATATATAAGCGGAGCTGTGAATATTGAGCGCTTGAGGTGGCAAAATATTTATTTACTATTTACTCAAAAAATATAAAGTGCCTGAGGGGCCCAAAAGGTCTACCTTTGATACTGAGGTTATGCAGGGATCGCCGATCGTATTCGTATCGATTTGATAAATGTTTGACTAATATTTGTAATTTTTGTCAATTATTCGATTATATTATATTTTACGCAAATCCTTCAATTTGTGAAGGATTTATAATTCCCGAAATTTCGATTTTATATTATAAATAACGATATTTTGTCAAGAACATGGTAGATGAGATTAAAAACGCTTGGATTTTTTTGCCCGAGCGCGGAGCACAAGATCCTCCATAAGCAATAAGGGCGCACAAGCCCATCATCCATCCCTCCCTGCACTAAAAATATATTACAGGCTTGCCTGCTGGCTCCTTCACCGTCTTTTATAATTTCATTTCTTATAGTGGAATTGCAACTTGCAAGTACAAGACATTGACATTACCTGCTAAATCCAAGTTCACTTTTATAGCACCATAAGACATTTGGTCGTGATTTAACTTCTGCTTTAGAAAGTATATGATGCAAAATAACAACCTGAAAAATGACAATGAATTTTATTTTTACATTTTCAAAAGGAATCTATAGAATCTCATAAAGAAATTTTTATTCAATCACTAATTACCTGATCTCGCCCTTTATCTCCCACTAGACAGAACATAGTCCGATGGCCCATATGAACACCATTTTCGATGAGAAGCCTAATTCTACTGTCAATTTTTTTCCTATTAGTTTTTGATGACATTTTGAAGTTGACCCTTTAACTCGTTTTGCACTTCTGAAAAATCAAATAGACGTAGAGCCGGATGATAATAATTTCAACGCAAATATTTTTGAAAAAGAATCCTTCCTTACCTAATGACTCAGAAAAATCAATGAATCCTTTTTTGTCATAAAATTAAAAACGACTGAACTGACACCAATGATTATTAAATTTTGATTTTTATGGATAAAAAACGCCATCAGTCTCAGTCAGTCCAAAAAATAAGTTGAAAGTGTTCTCATGTTGAATGTTTGTGCACGCGGTGCAGGTGCATGGTGAAATTGGTGAATGATATGATGATGGTAAACATATTTGAGCCCCTAGCCCGCCTAACCAGCACGTGTATGTGTATTTCTTTATATTCTGTCACATATTTTAGTACAAAGCAATTTTCGCAAGCAAATACGTATAGATAGGTAAGTATTTCTGCAACAAAGGAAACGATTAGAAACTTGAGTTTGTTTGTGTCACTTTTACTGTCCTGCTGCTGGAGTCTGGAACTGGACGTATTTAGGTCTATAGAATTTTTTTAAGTGAGTCTTTAGGACTTCTATGAGCCATAGTTGGTAGTTACTGTTACTGAAAAATACTTTGGTGGTAAAGCATTCAAATTTTCATTTCAATATACCATCCATTTTTACACAAAAATTATTTAAAAAGATAAAACTATTATAAATTTATAACTGATTATCACTGAAGATGCAAGGAATTTGTAAGGTATTTATGAAAAACTTCTCAATAATGTGCACGTGCAGTGAGGCTGGGGGATTAAAATATTGTGTTATAGAGATAATTGATTGTCGTGCCTCGTTCCATCATCGTGTAGTTTGCTTTCAAAAATATTTTAAAAGTCAACTTAATAAAAAAGGTAGGTAATCGCGGAGGTATTCAACCTGGAGAAGCTGCATTTTAAGATTTTTGAAATTGATTTACCTTACCTATGTTTTTTGCATATACAGAAATAATGATTATGCAATAATACACAAACATACAATACATAATACAACCGACGATTGTAATAAAAATGAAAGTTGAACAAAATGTTTTTGTAGGCGACAATGCTATTTTATTGAATAAATATTTCCTTGGGTTCGACATGCTCCATACAAAACAGATGTTTTCTCTGAAATTAACTTCCAGATTCCAGATTACGCTTTTGCGTCACGGCACCAAGTTGGAGTGCTTCTTCCGACGTGGTAACGGATCCACTGATTCAGTTCAGTTACACGTGAATATACTCCAGGCCTGAATCAGCATAGAAGGTGATGTGAATTTCATTACAAGTTTCACTAATTAATTATTATGTTTCAAGCTTTCAAGACAATCAAAAAAATAACCTGTTTGCTAAAGCACATCCTTCTCCCTGTTGGTGTATTGTACATAATTTTATTTTAATTAAATATCTTTCATCTAATTTTGCGAATATACCTTAAAAAGCAAATTGACCGAATGCCTGACACGACGGCTCTCGATGTAATAGTGCATAGTAGTATTATGTAACTCACCCAAGAGACAATTCCAAACTGCTCAAACTGCTTGTTAGGCTTTTGTCTAACCAAAGGTCCTCCAGAGTCACCCTAGGTTCAAAATATGTAGTTTAATTCAAATTCAAGGGCTAAATAATATTCCATCAATTCCATCTTGAAGGTATCCAATTTCTTACAGTGCAAGCGTCCTTAACGCCAGCTTGAAATCCAGCACATATCATTCGCTGTGTTAGCGTATATTTGGGCATGATTTTTCTGCATTCGGCCAAATCAATCGTAGGGACATTCAATTTCTGCAGAAGCCTGGTCGATGCTCCTGCATTCTGGTCGCCTGAAAAATATTTGCTATTTAAAAATCTTCTATTTTTATATCCTCGAACTCTACATTATTGAATAAACATGTAATCTTGTCTTGTACTAGTATAGTAATGTCTATGGCATAGCATATATTATAATTAGTATAGGCACTGGCACTTAATGGCACATTAATAGCATAGTCTGTTACTAATTAATAGTATAATATTATAACTTCTTTGAGTATAGTATTTACAACGTTTTTCAGGTAAAATTAAAATCATATCAAAATGCAAATCGATATTTAGAATTTTAAATGTAAGGGAATACCAAGGCCCCAGCCAGCAACTGTAGCACTAATTCCGTTATACATCTCCTCGCTCCCAGCTTTTGGTAAACAAATTGGAGTAACAGAATTAGCTCCTGTTAAAGGAATTTTTCTCTTCAGGCGAAGCAAAGCTACATCGTAATCGTATCTGAGATTTAATTTAAAATGGTACATAGTTACTGGTTGTTCTGTACAGTATCGCTGACTAATTGACAAATACTCACTTGTCTGTAAAGAGGGCGTGATTAATAATTTCGGCAACCTCGAATCGCTGGGAGCCATCTTCCTCATCCGTCAAGTTCTTCATATTCCAACCTTTGGCTTTAATAGATCCTTCAGCACTATGCAAGAACAATCGTTACATTGAATACTGTATTACCATCTTAATTTTCAATTCCTCATTCAAAAGGATGAATTAAGGTCATTATAAAAATATCCCAACCAAATAAGTACTGCGTATCGTCAATTGTCAAAATAATATTAGGAACCTATTGTTATTTGCTATTTAAACGGAAAGAATAAGCCGATTGTATACCTTCACCCATAAGTATCAATCATATTATACTTACATGCCAACATACAGGGTGATTGGTATATATGTCCCACACTTCTACGGCCTCCAGCTCCCAAACGGAGGCTGCTACCAAAATGAGGAGGCCATCATTCGAAATAGGAAGAAATTTGCAACAAAAATGAC
>JABASI010003314.1:0-16874 GCA_019776505.1 Tomocerus nigrus
ATTCGGTTGAGGTTGTACGTAACTGGGACTTGACAAATAAATGTAAGCTTTGGGACAGAACGTCACTTGTTGTTGGGTTGTTGGGTCATTGAAGGGTCACCGTCTGTCATTCCGTTGTCCGTGCCTAGCTCACCTATGGGGACATCCCAGCATTGCATCTGAGAGGTCAGGGAAACCGGGTAACACAGAACTCCACAATACTCACCAAGTTTTCCCAGTATTATAATTTTATGAATCAAGAATGAGTGTTGCCGTGAATGAAATCAAAAGGTTCGTACTAATTGGACAAAATTGGTTTTATCCACCTTAATTTTGTATATTGTCCGGATGAGTTAGCAGTTTACATGGTTTCATCCATAGCCATTTTTTCCAATTCCAATGTGGTTGGATAAACTCATAAAATTTTGATTTGAGCCGAACAATATAGAACTTTGCCGAGAAATGGCATAAATGGAAAATATTTAAAACTGTTCGTGATTTAGACTTAAGTCTATTGCACGGTAGCTAGAGCAAACTAGAACTATAAAAATATAAAATCATTATTAGACGTAGTTTTTGATCAGGCATTTTTGCTAGTAAAATGTCCTTTGTTAAAAATTGCGCAAGGATTATTGATGATCGAAGATGTTGGAAATGTGAGTAGTGAGATTTTGATAGGCGATGTAAAATAATGAGATGCAAGACTAAGAAGGGAAAGGACGAGGAGAAAAGAAGAAAGCACGAATTCAGTCAGTCTCCACTAAATATCATATAGGTACATATATAAAGTAAAGTTGGGTCGAGCGACGGAAGGAAGGCAGGTATTGTGTAGAAGAACAACAGAGTTAGCAAGTCATAAACATGTCACGTCACTGGCAAAGAAGGGCAGAAGGAAGGGAATTCAAGTGGAAACCACAAGCGAAGAGAATTCATCCATTCATTTCACGGCATCTTATTCCATACTGTAATGCACACACAACTAATCAATCCAAATTATGTCAAAACCGCTTTCTCGTCTGTGTTCACACTGTGCACACGATCCCATCACATTCTCAGCGAAACTCTCCTATACTCGCCCTACAACAACTATTTTCCTACCATAAAAACTAAAAACCTTGTCTGACTGATCACAGAGGTTGGATGAGTACGAACGAGACTTGTATAAATGGACAACGTACCTACTGTTTGAAGAAATATTTTCAAAATAATATCAACCAAAATTTAAATAAAGTTCGGAATAAAAATTTGGCCATTGAAAACAAAGAAACAGCGAAGAAACAATATCCGAATTCAAAAATAAAAATTTCTAGTCTAGCTGAATGCATTACAGATACAAGTGTTTTATTTTAGGCGGCTTTTTTAGATTTTAATCAGACATCTGGCTTAGAGTGGTCTACAATCCACTGAGACGGTCGTCAAAAATAATCCTATTGTTAAATCCAAAAGTTTTTGTGGATTTAATATTTTCTATGCCATTTTTATTAATAAAATTGCATTTAAAACGATTAGTAATACTAATAACAAAATCGCCTGGAAGTGGTCGTTTCACTACTTTAGCTCTTTATTATGAATTATATATTGTTTTTTTATTAATTTTAGCCAAATGTGGATCATTAATTAATATGACCAGATGTTAGCCACAAACCAATAGCCGATCAAGCACTGATTGCAACTTTGCAATTTAGAAAGTTCAACTTGGAAAAGTTATGAAGTTTGAAAATTTTCGATTTTTGTAAGAAACTAAGATTTTTGTCAAATGTGAAAGTATAGAAGAAAAAAATGTGCTCGTCCTTAATTTTTATATGACCTAAAAACCGAAACACAGCCTCAAGAAGATGAAAAAAACTCTGATTTGATATTTGAAGTTACAGGTTGCATAGATGTTTGAAATAAAATAAGTGTTGCTGTCCGGCCTCTGTGGATATTGCTGTAGGAAGGAAGAGGACGACGTCTGAAGGCTCAAGAGTAGGTTCCTTCCAAAATCAAGTGAAGTATAGGTCGGACAGAAGAGATAGCTGTACTCTTGTTGTTGGTTGTAAGTAAGTCGAGCCGAGAGTGGTTGGTGGTGGTGGATGTTGTAGGAAAGGAACTCGATCTCTTTGCCGTCATTTTCCAATTGCATTTGTGCTTGTTGTCTTTGAGAGGCAGTGAGTGTAGTGTAGCGTGGCGTAACGAGTTGCGTAATTCCATGAGGTGAGCAAAGAGCCATAAGGTAAAAGAAATTGAGCTGCGAGAAAGGGCACACCTGATTTGAAAGCTGAGAATTTATGATTTATTTTCCTATTTGTCATATATGAATGAGTTGGAGGGCTGCGTTCGGAGATAGGCTGTCCGGGCCCCACTCCACTCTATTTACCTGCTCTATATTTATTAGACTCCTTTTTTCAGGCAGACAGACGAGACCGAAAGTTACTTTTACTTTCCTTTACCATTAGTAAAGGAGCTGGAAATCTATTTCCAACTCAGATTTTTTCCCCAGTGATGGATAGTTCCAGTCGTCTAGAACAACAGTAAATATCTCTTGCACAGATTACTACAATAGCAGCTACATCTAAACATCTCACAAACACATTAGACACAGTACATTCACAAGACGTTTCTAAGACCACGATTTTTTTGTTTGTAGAACACAGGTGACGAAAAACGAGTGCTTGCAGATATAAAACCGAAAGGGAAACTACGGGACTGGTCCCTATAGCTTGGGAGGAACCCGGAATCAAGTTACTTGACTTTTCCTGTTCGGAGTCTGTCCCGTGGCTTATTCTGGACCAAACACTCGCTTTTCATCACCTGTGCTTCTCAACATTATCATCGTCCTAGAAGCACCTAGGTACATTCCTTATTTCTGTACTCTATTCGCTTATTGGTTCCCATAGACTGCACTTTGGCATTTTCTAAACCTCATCCTCTTTCCAAATAAGTAGACCCTATTTCTTTTTTAGCCGAAAGTTCATGCATCCATTTTGATCTATCATAACCAGGGTTTTTGCCTGGCCACTATGGTTAGTGGTTAAAATGGACTAGTGGCTTAAATGTCCTATTGGCACCACCCTAAAATCTTTGTTAGCCACTGGCCATAATGGCCCACAATGGCTAAAATTACACAATAATTTAATAAAAGCCAATATATTTTTTCTTTCTGTAGGTTGATAAGCCATAATGAAGAGTGAAGCGAAAGAAACGGTCACTTCCAGGCTACTTCCGTATTAGTATCACTCGTTTCGAATAAAATGTCATTAACAAAAAGAGTACATGAACTATTATTTGCAATAAGTTGTGGATTAAAAAAAGGATTATTCTTGGCCACCATCTGGACATTACAGTTCATTGTAATAGTAAGTCAGTCTAAAATCAAAAATGTTGGCCAACATCAAACACTGGTCATAACTTACTAGCTAAGTACAACTCTAAATCGTAGTAGCTAAAGTATTAATACATGAAGAGAAATGTTGTTTTTCATAATTTAAAGTGGAATAGATGAAAGAGAGAAATGGAAAATAGAATCTTCTATTCTCGCGGCTATTTTAACAAATTGATTATATAATTTGCATATGAGTGTTCTGTGAATCGGCTGGCCATCTTGGATGTGACGAGTTATTATTATAGAAATACGAGAAAAGACAGGAGGTAAAGCTATTGCATTTGGTTTGCATTTGGCATGCATTGGTATTTTTTGAATATTTTGTGTATTTTGATGGGATGATGCTGGAAGGGCGAAGAGAGGAATAAAAAATAGTTGTGTTGTGTATGGCGAGATGTGGGAGATGTGCGAGTACATTTAGGAGAGGGAGGCGTGTTTCCATTGGATGGAGAGAAGAAAGAGATTGTAGTTTAAGTTTAATTTTGGGTTTTCGACTTGAATGTCTATCCATCCATTGCTTCATGCCCAAGTTCACTCGAAGGAATATCTGGAGAAAGAGTTGAGTTGACTTGTCGTCTTTCTTGTCTTCTAACCAACCAAGTCAACTTTAGTATTGCAGCATGGACTTGACTTGACTGTTGACAGGATTCTTCTTCTTATATGGACCAACTTTGGTTTTCTATATTTTTCTTGGATTTGACTCATTTGTGAAGTCTCTCAAGCATCTCTTGGAGTAATTGGAAAGCTCGTTTGTATTTTCTACGTCTTGACTTGACTTCCTTTCCCTCAGAGCCTCATACAAGCCATAGGCAGCAGAGGGAAAGCAAAGAAAAGAAAGACGAGGAGGGCAATACTAAGTAATACACAGTAGTGGATGCCATGATGCCTGGATCCATGCAGATACCTTTAAAGTTAGAATATAACCAACCACCCTCTAAACAAGCAACTATAACGTAACATTAGACCCAACAGAAAGCAAAGCATTGCATTGGGCACACACCGAAGGAGACGAACTAGTTTTTTATTCTGGGCCAGGTACTTCTCTATTTCCAACTCGCCTTCCTCTTCTTTTGCGCCTTCGCCTTCTCACGATACAAGTCTCTGGAAAAGTTGACTTTCTTTTCTGTCTCTCTTAATATAAACATTCCCTGACTATACTCCTATAAAACAGTTCACAGTGTTCTTCTTATAGTAGTATACAGTACCTACTCAGAAGAAGAAGAAGAGAGTTGACTCAACCGATCCTAATCAACAAACTTCAACAACCAACAACAATGGAATATTTACAAATTAGAAGACTCTTCTCCACTTAAATATATCCCCCATCCGTCTTCAATGCTATTATGTCATTATGTAACCATTAATTATTCCTCTGTATCTCCATTCGACTGTTTTATGCATTAATTAACTCAGTTTCCTTATAATTCAACTCATTAAATCTGATACTGGGAAATTAATCAATTAATGCTTGGGCAGAGGTGACCATACTCCATTTATTACCAATCTCAACCATATTTATAACTATATGAAAGTATTGTGCAATCTGCCGATCATTTTAAACTTTCTAAGAATTCAGCTAAATGTGCATGATGATACGGTTATGATTACCTATATTTAATGGTGATACTGATACAGAACACAACAAAAAGTTTTTCTATTATGTTTCAGTGTGGTCACAAAAATATCCCACAGCAGCTTTTGCGACTTTTCTCATAAAATTCCATTGAGCACACAAAGTTGCTATTTAGAAGATGAGCATTTAACTCAATAAATAGAAGGAATAAATAAACAATTGAAGGATGACATTTCTAGAATTATTCAATGTGCACGATGAAATTTGACAATGAGCTGAGTCAGAGGGTTCATAATGTACAAAGAAAATGTCTGCCAGCGACTTGAAAGAACAAAACACAACAAAAGCTCAGTGGGGAACTAGAGAACTCTCTCTCTCTCTCCAATAAAATCTCTGGCTCATAGAGGTTTCAATTTTATTTGATTCTTTTGATGGCATTTATTTGTGTGTGCAGCTCAAGAATATCGAGAATGAATAGACAGTCAATCACACAGACTCTGCTCGATTATAAACATCGGATAAACAATAATTCATTTTTAACTGACAAAATTATAAAAAGAGAGACGAGTAAAAAAAATAATCCACAATCGGAATCATCCACTCTTGACAAAGAAATTAATATGTAAGTTCATCATTAAAAATGTTAGGTACACCAGAAGACTGTCAAGAACGATGTTCTGGAGCAAACTTTTATTAAATATCCAAAAGTGTTCTAAAAATAAAAGGCTGAATATTTTCCCTAAATGCAGACCATTTAATTAATACGTTTAGGGAAATAATTTCCATAGATTACTAAACCCAATCCAAAATTATATGGAGTCTTTAAAAGGGTAGCAGTTAATTTTTCGGCGTAAGATAATATAAGTAATTTAAATGGATATTTGTGGCGGCAGGTTGATGTCTTCTCCCACGCCATGAAATTAGGGCAAGGTCAATGATTCAGTAATTAAGCTAGGGAAATACCTGAAGAATGCTAGAAAAGTATCCTCGTTTGCTTACTATTATTATTACTACNGTCTTCTCCCACGCCATGAAATTAGGGCAAGGTCAATGATTCAGTAATTAAGCTAGGGAAATACCTGAAGAATGCTAGAAAAGTATCCTCGTTTGCTTACTATTATTATTACTACAGAGGATGGTGCGTCGTAAAAATTGTATAGTAAAAAAGAGTAATAGTAAAATGAGAAAGTGTGGGTGGAATTTGGAATGGGATATTATAGGGAGATGAATGGAAAGATAAGCGATGTACTTAATTGGCTGTATGAGGGGGCAGGAAGAGTGTTTGATGCGGGGAAGATGTGCTCAACTAATTCATTCGTGGAGTTAATAGGCGAACATAATTATAGAATGAAAATGTGTTTTGCTTTGAAAGTCTTGTGTCTTCTCAAAGTTCTTCTTCCTAGAATCAACAGGATGGTGCGTCGTAAAAATTGTATAGTAAATAAGAATAATAGTAAAATGAGAAAGTGTGGGTGGAATTTGGGATGGGATATTATAGGGAGATGAATGGAAAGATAAGCGATGTACTTAATTGGCTGTATGAGGGGGCAGCAGGAAGAGTGTTTGATGCGGGGAAGATGTGCCCAACTAATTCATTCGTGGAGTTAATAGGCGAACATAATTATAGAATGAAAATGTGTTTTGCTTTGAAAGTCTTGTGTCTTCTCAAAGTTCTTCTTCCTAGAATCAACCATCAACTGCAATGTAAAAATAACGTCTTGAAAGCCGTTCTAGATGAACATCACCTAAATGCTAACTTAGAAAAAACCTAATACTAGTACCTACTAATTAGTTTTTGTGGCATACAGGTGTATACCCAAGGGCGTAGTCAGGAAATTCATTTTGGGGTAGCTTAACCTTTTCACCACTTTTAAATAGTAGAAAATAATTCTTGCGGGGCGCTAAAATTTTTGCAATTTCCGATCAAAATTGAATGAAAATTTGCACAATCTGCGCGAAGCGAAATTTTTTCGTATTTTTCGCTTATTTTTTTCAAAATTTTCTCTTTTTCTCGGAATTTGGGGGTTATTTGAGCATCAAAGCAACCCGCCTGGATACCCTTTTAGTTAAACCTCACGTAGGTTTTAATATACAAATATATGTGACTAGGTATTCATGTACTATAATATCAGCCGTAAATAGTACCTTACCAAGTCGAATATTCTGCATTTTTTTACTATTGGAAAAATTGATGAAGTGACCTAATAAAGTGATATTGGCAGCATAAAACACCTCTACAAACAGGTAGCTGTCAATTATCAAAAGAGTAATGAATGATGTATGTTGATGGGGCGGGACCCTTACTCGACTAATAAATGCAACACAGTAGAAAAATGTTGTTTTCTGTGAGTTGGTGTTAGGATTTTGAGATTTGTCTGGTGTGGCTATAGCTAGCTGGCTGTGTGTGTGGAGTAGTTGCATTAGCGACCTATTAGATTACAGCTGTGTAGCCTAGAAAATTACAAAGGAGAAGGTCAAAGACACATGCAAATGAGGGAAATGTGCAAGGAGATATGATGCAATAGTTGCAGCTGAGTGGGAAGCGAGCGAGAGCACTTTATTTTACTTAACTTGCCAACTTCCCCACTCTCGCACTCCGGCACTCCTGTTTACAGAGAGAGAGAGAGAGGTCTGCAAAGAATATACCAAGTCGGTTATTAGCCATTCTCTGTGCATAGCCAAGCATTTAATAAAGGAAAGCCGCAAAGAAACTTCGCTCCGTGAAAGTCGAGCTGAGAAGACTTTCTCCTTCCTTATGCATCGCTATAGTCGCTACGTTTACTCTTGTTCTTGTTGCCTAAGAACTACATCAACTCCCTACTACAATCATCAATAACTACTCACTTTCACTTTCACACGACACCAATAATTAATACTTTAATACTAATTTAAATCAATCTGTCAATTAAAAATTCAAAAAAGGTTTACATTTTAAGCTCAAGACCCTAAATCTGGCAATAATTTTCAAGTGCAAGAGTTTCTAACAAAGCAAACTAATTATTAAGGTGTATGCTCAACTTAGTTTTACAATTGTTTTTCTTTGAAAAATTTAATCCAGGGTTGCGCTGAATGAAATCCTAATTGGACAAAATTCATTTTATGATCCACCTTTATTTTCCGTATCGGTTGAATGAGTGGTTTGCATGATTTCATCCAATTTTGTCCAAATTGTTCAATATGGATGGATAAAATCATTTTAATTTCATCCGGACAATATACAACTCTGTTTAATTAGATTTCTATAGTCAGTATCCTGTAGGGAGTAGATTTGTAAATATTAGACACATTACGGTACTTAATTCACATTTATTCCATGAAAATGCAAGAATATTTTAATGCTTATTCACTTTGCTAGTCATAAATACCTTGCACTATAAAATCAGAATGTGCAAGGAGAAAGTGTTTTATTTATTTTGACAAAGAAATTCCATAGGAAAGTCTGCTGGCAAGATATTTGCCACTTTCCGTTCAACTTTTATTGCTTCTAGTAGATTTGCTCATTTAAAATTTTTGATTCCCTCCTTGCATGAATAGGGTCATGGTAATGTATAAAAATATTTTCCACTACAGAAAATACTTTTGTATACTCCTCGATGTAACAATAGAGAGGGAGGTCGTAAAAGAGCTGATAATATTATTGTAGCTGTAGCAGTAGGAGGAGGAGGAGGAAGGGGATATACATAAAGTGGATTGTTAAGTCGCAGTAAGGCGCGTAGCCTTTGGAAAATGAAATAAAATGTAAGATGGGCAAGTTTTTATTTGGTTCGGGAGATGTGCGTGTGCAATATTATTACAAGCATATGCACATTTAAAGCTATAGGTAGATATAATAGAAGCTTAATCCACTTTATATCATAGTCAAATTCAAGTCAACTCTTCAGACAATGAAAAGAAAGTTCTTGTGTTTCCAATAGTTTCTGTGGATGCTTTTTACAGGGTTCACCACAAATAGCTTAACATATCATGACTTTCTTTGTGTAAATGACATTTTACCTTTTTTATGCCTAAATAGGGTTCCAAACCATTTTCGCTTTCTTTTATAGAAAATTTTCACAAATGAAGGTAAAAGAGAAAATTAAAATTTCTAGAAATCGCGTGAAAAATATTTTGGAGCCTTATATTTAGGAGTGAAAGGACAAATATCATTTACACGGAGAGAAAATTCAATGTTAAGGATGGTTTTTATTGGAGTATAGAAATATTTAGAAAGCCCCTAAAATATTTACAAGGACCCTACAATATTAAAAAGACCCTAAAATATTTAAAAGGACCCTAAAATATTTACAAGAACCTAATATTTACAAGGACGTTACAATATTTAAAAAGACCCTAAAATATTTACAAGGACACTAAAATATTTACATAAACCTACAATATTTAAAAAGACCCTAAATTATTTACATAAACCCTACAATAGTATTTAAAAAGACCCTAAAATATTTACAAAGACCTTAAAAATATGTTGGATGGGAGCCTATTGAAGGGAACCCTAGAGATATTTAAAAATTCCTTAAAATTTACTTTTGGTCCACCCTGTAGAGAAAGAATAATATGTGTGTGTGTAAGTGTGTGGGAGATATTGTTATAGGCAGGTTGGATATTTTGATATTTACTTGGATATAATTTTTCTTTACTTACGCGGCGTTTACTTTTCCCTTTTTTCCTCGCATGCAATTTCGTCTTGTCCATAAGGGTGAGGGAGAGAGAAAGGAAAGGTTACATTTCATGCTGGGCTGTTGTATGGCGATGTGCTCTCGGATCTTATTACGAAGTGTATGCATACTAGACACATGGTGAGTGTGTGTGTGTGTGAGGAAGTGAAGTGAGCGGAGCGTGCTCTTTATAATGTTTACGATATGAAATGGAAAAAAGGACGACGGGGCCGGGGCTCCGTAGAGCTAACTAGTGTGCACTGTATGTGTGCACTATGTGCTTTCCATTGTGAGTGAAAGTCAAAGAGAAAGTCGTGGAGTGGAGTTGAAGAGAAAGTAAAGCATTGCACTTCTGGTCTGCCTCTAAGTCGGAATATTCACTTTTATGTTTTTATTGCATATTGTTCTATTTCATGGATGAGCTGTCTACGAATGCATAATGCGATAGTGGCTGATAGAATGAGAACCATCCAAACAACAGACACATTTACTTATTGTTAGTCGACACTCTGCTCCATCCACTCGCCTCTCTCTCTCGTTCTCTTCCTATTACCTCTCTAGCCTCTTTTACATCCCCCTAGAAAGGACATATGATACAATATCCTATGAAATGTTATGATCTAATATTTATACTCACATATCATATCCCTCCACACACACATACACCTCCCTCCTACAAAGCAAGGTTCTATATTGTCCGGATGAAATCAAAATTTTATCCATTTATCCATTGGACAATTTGGACAAAAATACCATGGATTAAATAGTGTTAAGGTGTATTTCATCCAACCAATATGCAAAATGAAGGTGGATCAAACCAATTTTGTCCAATTAAGACCAACCTTTTGATTTCATTCACCGTACCGAAACCCTGATAAATAGACGTCGTCCAACTCCCTATAAAATGAACTATGTACCTACTGAAAATATTCCTATAGTATAACGGAGCTACTCAGGAATTCTATTTCTCTGTACCTACAATGGGCTTCAATATTTTTTCATATGGTTAATGCAAGTTACAAACTTAGAAACACTTCAAGAATATTCTACATTTATTATTTATTATTAAACCGCACATTTTATTCTGCCTATAGAATGCCCGTATACAATAAAGAATCTTTTTCGTAAGTAATTATTATGTTTTGAAAAAATTGCGGGATTTTCTGTTAAGTCCTTTAATTCTATAAAATGAATATAACCCGGTTACCATGTAAAGCTTTACGGTGCTATGCACAGAGTACAGACATTACTGTAGAGCTGAATTTTGACTTGCCTCGAGTATCGTCTAAATTTCTTTGCAACAGCTTAATGGGCTAACCGGTGAAATTGCCAATATCAAATAAAAACAAAGTGCACTAGTCTTGTGAGTGTTTGGTATAATGACATAGGAGCATTTACTGTTGCTCAAGTGAGCATATCTGTCTGCGTATGACCATCTTGAAATTCTTGGCTGAATTGGATGTGCCTGGACGGGATTCTCCGTTAAGTTGACGGCGTCACGCCCTTATCCCTCCCGACAACACTCTTTCCACTCTGGACAAATTATTAATCCAAGACATTATATATTCTTATGGGTATTCTCGCTCCTACACGCTCTCACTTACTTCTTATCAGGATATGCGTACCTACCCGCGTCGACAACTTGCCTATTATCATATCAAGTATTATCTCACCAAAGTGCGAAACCACACTTCGAGTCACTTTCCTACTACACTTAATACTTAGTTTTGCATAGAAGTACCTATAGAGCCATATAGTGTGTGTG
Organism: Tomocerus nigrus; assembly: GCA_019776505.1. NCBI lineage: Eukaryota > Metazoa > Arthropoda > Collembola > Entomobryomorpha > Tomoceridae > Tomocerus > Tomocerus nigrus. The sequence goes on from JABASI010003314.1 coordinate 11,331, forward strand.
TGTGTGTGTGTGACATAAATAGAGGACAGGTATGGCACATATAAATAAGATACAAGTACATAGATGCAAGACTCTGGTGCTGGAATGTTATCTACCTACTTGCAATTCCAATAAGAACTCAGGACGATTATCCTCCAGCGCACATTTCATTTTTTCCATCAAAGCCACCCGAATCCAAATGAAAACATAATAACTTGAGAGCGATAAAACTATGAAGCCTTTTTATTCGGCCCCATCCTGCCCCATACACTTTAATCTAAAAATTGAATATGAATTTTTCCATGTTTTTTCACGGGAGATATGGAAATTGCCACCCAATCTCCTTCTTCTCCTTCTCTCCTCTTATTTTCTTTTTCTTATAATATTCCCTATGCCCTTATTGCTACACAATTTTACATGGTGACATTATTTAAGCATTGCATAAATAACAACGATAAAGGAGTTCAACTGCAATGTGCGATTAGCCATTAGTTTTTTAGGATGCCTTTTTTTGTTGTCCAAATTTATATTTATAAGTAAAGTAACCTTTTTTTGCTAACTAGAGAAGTAAGGCTAACCGGATTGAGAACGGGAATTTTTTCCTCTGTAAAATCATCGAGCGGCATCTTTGTCTATTTTTTGTGGCTCTTTTTATCGAAATGATGCGAAGAGAATTCAATATGTAAATGAAGGTTGCCAGTGCCTTATTGAAGACCTTTCTGTCTCTCTCTCTCTCTACGTGAGAGTGCTAAGGAAAGGAGTATTGTTGTAAGGACACACACAATATGCATAGATGCCTCTTTTAACATTATACCCTTTTTCTCGCACCACGAATTATATCCATGCATCTGCATAAAGAGAGGCCCACTACACAGACACGCACTTACTTATTACGATTACACTTGAATGGAAGTAGAGAAGGGATTAAAATCAGGTCGCGATTGCCCATTGTCAAATGGCTCCTTTTGAAAATTAGCATCCGTGACAAAGTAACCCTTCAATTTCCCTTTAGCATTTGCTCTTACTCTCACTAATTTACATTTTCATAATGCACCAACCATACAGACAGCATAACTAAGCAAGATGATTTTTTCCAAAGACCTTTCCTCATTTGTTCCTTGCAGTATGCATGCATAATAATCATCATTTCATATAGGAAGAGCCGCGCCCGATCCATGCATCTATAATAATGCACTAATATAATTAGATAACGTTCAAAACGACCGTTGCTTATTTTTATTTATACTTACCTATGCATTTTTTACATTTCTATAGCAGTAACAATAATAATAATAGTAAGTGCAGATGTGGCGCACTGATAGCTAACCATAGATATAACCTTCGAATGATATGTAAATGCAACATCAGGCCAAAATTATATCTCCAATGCTAAGAGTTCTTATGGTCTCACCGATTTAACCATAAAGCGCCATAGCACTCATCTACCTTTTTAGTTAACCACGTCATTTCATTGCCTTACCTTCAGCCATCGGTTTAATTCAATATTTTCTGCTTCTCGTGCAGAACATTTCTCGGTCCCTCTCGTTTTACAGTGATATTTATAAACAATTACCAATTTTGAAGAAATTATTGTAAAATACTTGTTTTCAGTACCAACAGCATAGAATAAAATAATATATCTATACACTGTGCATCTTATGCTACACTTTATTTGACTACGTATACAAAATAGTAAACGTTTTAAAGAATATTGAAAACCTATAATCTTACAATAGTAATTTGAACACATGGACTAATTACTTTATTCTTTTGTGCAGGGTTTGATTGGATAGACGCAAGTTCTCTTTGTGAATGCTACGCCTTAAGGATAACATCCAGTGAAAAACAGAGTTCAGGTAAACTGTAAATAATTTTCAGTAACTACCGATATCTTTCTCATATTCATAGCATTATTTTTATTGGGATAAAATTCATGTTACAGTTAAAGGAGGAACAAAGTAAAAAATTCGTTTTTTTTTGTCTCCTTACATTTCCAAGTCACAAGACCAAGTTATGGTTAAAAAAAGAAAACCGAAAGTTACTTCTTAGGACACTGTATGAGGCGTGTAAAAATTTGATAAATAGTATATAAATATAGCTGAGAGTTGTAAAAATAGAGCTGTCGCTACCTAGTTACACAAGATGTACTCTTAGTTAAATAAGTATTTAGTGAAAGGGAAACGTGTCTTGTAGAGCTGTAGAGGTGTGTGTGCTAAGTGGGGAATGCTTCAGGTGGTCTTCTTGTCTTCACTCGGCTTTTGTGACGACAATAAAAGGATTAACTCTTAGTGTCGTTTAAGTGGGCTAGGTGCTCTCATAATAACATGGCATCCTTTAATGTCTTCGACTTGACTGAAATAGTAATAAATGGCTAATAGTCTAAATATTCGAAGACTGAGGATTATTGAGCCCTACCGTCTCACATTCAGACTATAAGACACACGCAGAACATTTTAAGAGCTATACATACATATTATATATAGATTCTTGCGTATATATTTCAAGTATTCATATAAGAAGGAGAGGAGAAAAGGAGCATAGAGTGAAAACGAGAGTTGAATTAAGCAGATTTGAAAGGAGCTGCATAGAAATGCGATTTTAACTTGCCTCTATAGATAGAAAGATGCATGTGCAATAGAAATGTGTCTCGGAGTAGTCTGCTGCAAATTTGCCCAAGTTTGTATTTATTCTATAGCTCCCTGCTTTATATGCACAGCTTAAAAATTAGGCTATATACATATTATCTGGTACAATAAATAAATGTCGGAAGAACTCATTATGCGTTATTTATATTATAATAGTATAAGGATGTATGCATGCAGATAGTGCAGCGTATAAAAAGATTGCAGTGTGAGTAGTGTGTGCATTTTGTATGAACATAGTAACGTTAGTTGGTGGTTGAGCTACAAATGAGTTAGCTGAGTATAGAGCTCTATACTGCCGCTATGCTGTTGTAATGTAAAATGGAGATGCGAAACTGTGAACTTGTAGCTCTTTGTGATATTACAATGTAATGGAAAATACAAGGCTGGATGAATTGGAACAAAAGTGCTTTTAGCACAATCGCCCAGAACATTAACAGGACTTGTCTTTTCTTGCCTTGTCTTTTCCAAATAGAATTCCCGTCTGTTGCACGCCGTGTAAATAAATAGCAGTGCAGGCAGAGCTTAGATGCAATATGCAAATGCACTATATCTGCCCTTACCTTTTAACTAATTCTATCTGCTCTATCTGCATGTGAGAAAATAGAGCAGCAAAGGCATATCCTGGTGTAAGTGTAACTATTTATTATATTACTATAGCCATATACTCTTATGCACTTATTTCTGTAGCGATATGCAGAAAATTAGTAAAACGTTTCAGATAGGACTTCTATAGTAATATTATTGTAGGCAATCGTTTTACATGTTTATTAGTGTAGAGAGATAAAGAGACAGTATGTTATAGATTATAGTATGCGTATAGTTTTATAGTTTTATAGGGAGTGATTGAGATAGGGCAGCTTCACACTAACAAAGTAATTAATTTGGCTTAATGTGAAAATTAGAGGAAAGGAAGGCAGGGACTATAATGCTATGTAAGTAAAAGTTAAGCTGACTTGGCTATGACTAAAACTTGGTCCTCGTCAACAGAATGCATGCATCATTCCCTAAATTCCCTCTTTTCCTTTCAATGTCCTTTGGCTGACTTAAAATCTTTTCTCTCTACTAATAATACCTTCAGGAAATTACGCAAATATTTAGCTGGCTCCTTACGTAAATATTTACTGCTCTTTATATAATTTTACTCATCTATAACACTCAGTTTTCATCCCTCTATTTTATGTCTACCTGATATTAATGAGAGCAATACGAAGAAAATATTGCCAAAAAAGTTTTTGCTCTGTTCATATTTATTTGTTACTGTTTGCCATTTTGTAAATGGTCTTTCTGCTCTTCATATTCTGTATGTATGCACTAGATTTCTCTATTTTCATCATTAAACACGGATTAACCTGTATTCGTCCAAGTAGTATTGACAAAGGAATGCACAATAAATTTTGAAACAACGATGCTAGATCTAATTTTTTTTCGTGAAAACTAAATAAAACAGTCAATATTTATTATCGGTACCAGTTTTTAATCCAGGTAGACATATTTTTGCCAAACATTTGTGGAGGGTAGGGGGGAGGAGTCAAAGTAGAAATATACTTACATTCATTCATGATTTCTATAACCATCGGCACTTAAACCTTTGGCAAAAATTCAGTGTCTAAAAGTGAAAATTTTTAAAATTCTCTATCTTAAAATTTAGACTTGTCCCAGGGCCAATTTCTTCATGGATGAATTATATTACTACGATGATTCCTCCACCCTACACAAATGTTTGGCAAAAATAGGCCTACTGACATAACAAACAGGTGCCTATATTGACTGTTTTATTTAGTTTCTACGAAAAAAATAATTTAGATCTGACATCAATGTGTCAAAATTGAGTTTGTGGAATGTAGTCCACAGACTAGCGACTGCCAGGTAAAAAATAATTACTAATTTCAGGCAGTAATGATTTTATGACAAAAGTTACATTGCTCTAGATAAGATTTTGTAATTGAAATAAATTAGTTGTGAATGGAGAGCAATATAAATCACAGGGCTCGCATAAGAAATACAATGGTCTGCTATGTAGGGATTTAATTTACACACGGGAGATTCTTCTAAGGAAATAATTTTCTTTGCCTTTGATGTCATGACACGGACAAATGAATTTTTCATAGAAGGGCAGGACGCAGGAGGCAGGAGGAGAAGACGGAATAATGGAATTGTGTCGCGAATAAATCTTCCTAACGATAGCAAGTGATAATAATAGAGTGAAAGTGAAGGATTTCATACATACGGAGATAATCAGGGCACCAGGATTTACAAGGCACTTACTTAAGTGTAATGCAACATAAAGGAGTCGAAGAGTGACAAAGACTCTTCCTTTGCTATACAACCTTGCCCTACTAAAAAACTGAGTCAGTCAGACCGGGACTTGTGCAGATTTAACTAGCATGCATGATAGTTGCCAGCATTTGATTCATTCACTTAAAGAATAATTTCTGATCCCTTTTCAATTGAATAGGGATGCATCCTGTTGAGAGTTTGCTTTACGTACAGGTAGCTAATCTAGTAACCTGGAGGTTCACACCTGTCAATTTATAAATTTATAAAGATCCCTTCCTTCCCCTTAAGCGCTGACGTTATAATAAACTAAAGTTCTCATAATCAGGGTTCCTGGATTGGTGGATGAAATCAAATGTCTTAATTGAACAGCTGTTTTATCCACATTGAATTAACTGGTCTGCTACTAAAATCATTTCATCCATAACCATTTTGTCCAAATTGTGCAGTGTGGATGGATAAAATAATTTTAATTTCATCCGGACAATACACAACCAGTGTTTGACTGGCCACTGGCTAGTGGCAAAATTGGTAGTGGCAAGAATGGCCTTTTAGCCGGCTAAAATCATTTTTCCGGCTGGCCAAAATTATTTTACATTGATTTTGATCATTAGCCGTTTTTGCCACTGGCCAACCCAGGTAGAAA
>JABASI010003315.1:0-16872 GCA_019776505.1 Tomocerus nigrus
ACACATAGGTATCTACCCACATAATAGTCCAAGATATTTATTTGTGAGTTTATCATTCGCCCTGTGTAACACAAGTCTCTTGGTCGGTCATTTCGACACTTGCATGGTTCTTGGAAAACGACTTAGTTCGCGGATTAGCGCAGGACCCACTGCACCTACCTAAAATGTGAAGAAAGAAAGGGCACAGACAGAAAGCAGGAGATGAGGACAGGTTCCTTGGTTTCTCAGACTTAAAACAAGAATAGTCGACTTTTTCTACAAAGTCTCTTGACTACTCTCCTATATATAGTTACTTAGCTTAGCTTAGTTACTTGCTTAGCGAGCGACTAGACAAAAATATTATTATACCTTCGAATATTATCCAGCGTTACAGCGAATAGATAAAAGTACATTTGCAGTAAATGTTGAATATTGTGCATAGATAGTAAGATGAACAAATAAACATTAATCTTTCAGGTGGAGGATGTATTTATTTATTATACTTATGTATAATCGTATTACATAATACTGATAGTAGTTAGTTAGTTAGTAGGGTAGTGAGTTAAATAAACGGCATAGGAATTGAGTTGCAACATTACTATAAAGATAGTGGAGGAACAGAGAAAAGTTTATCTCTCTATCTTGTTTCTGGATCTTCCTTTCTTCAGCGGCTATTCTTGTTTTACATTTGAGTGGAAGTGCCAGTGCTATGCATGCCAGTCAGCTATAGCTAGCCATTTTCCTAATCCAGTTGTACCTTCCTTCACAGAGTTTTAAGGTTGGCAAGTTTCATTGGTATTTTACAAAGAATTAGAATCCATTAGCCTTTTTGTGGTTGGGCAGTGTGCAGCTAAAGTTAAAATGTTCATAGAGTTTTGTATTAATAAAATCCATGGCTATATATATATAAAGAGAGAGAGAGAGAGAGAGGCCTTTCTCAGAACTTTTCTGAGCAAACATCTGAAATCTGAAAGAATAAAATTACAGATAGGATGATTTATTCAGCTCCATCGTCAGAGTCGCGATTCTCAGGCTCCACCAGCTGCCCGCTTAGCATTGCTTTTGTATTCTTTCTGAGCACGGAAAACCAGTTGTCTCTCTGGTATTTGGAAACAAAAACTTGTGAGTCAGAATCTGAATACGAACTTAAGAACACATTAACTTTGACTACGGGCACAGCAAAGCTGACTACTTTGTCTATCTATCTCTCTCTGTATTTTTGTGTAGGGAAGGAGTCGAGCAAGAGAGAGAGAGAGAGGAGTTGGCTCTGTGCAGTTTTATTAAAGCGAGATATTCTAGAGCTACGTAATCAAAGGAGTAAATAAAATGTACGTGGATGTGTGTCTATCTGTCTATGCCCAGCCTAGGATGCTATATACCACTACTACTGCTACAATAATATTATAGCTAACAACAACAAGGATGTAAGTAATAAATAATTATGACCGGACCAGATAGATCCATATTTGACTATAGTAGAGACGTTGGTTCGTACTTTGTACTTTGCTAACTATAATACTTAAGCGAAATTCAGTTCAACTTAGATACGTAGGTAGTCCTCACAGGCAGAGCTAGTTTTGTTTGGACGTTTTTCTATACGTGCACTACAATTTTCGAATGGTGATTCTACTTATACCTAATCTATCTCTTTCTAAAGCTATATCACTCTCTATGCTAAATTAAAGCTTTTCTTTATGAGCAACAATGGATGGGCTATAGGAATAATAATAATATATAAAAAAGGGACTCTGAAACGATTTGAGAAGCTTAAAAACTTGAAAATTGAGTTCATAACGAAGTAAGCATGTGAATGTGAAATAAAATCTGTCTGAGCTCTTATGAATTTAATTCAACGTGAAAGACAAATGCTGCATGCTCTTCAAAATTCCTATTGTAATGTAATTAGGAGAGCGAGTATTGAAATGCTCCATTCAACAGAACCTGCTTCCAATCCACCTTGCTCCACTATCAAGCAAAATCCAAAAGCATAGCAAAATCCCTAAGTATATGTTTCTCCTATCAGCAGCAGCATTTTTAAGGAAAAAGTGCATTAAAGGCAGAGACTGAGAGAAAGGAATAGAATAGAAAATAATAATAAGGAAGTCCGTTTGAAACGGGAAGCCAAGACGCAGTGGTAGAAATGTGCGACGTAGGTAATTACATTTGCCAAGATGATCTTGTTGGTTATTGGTTAATACCTGACGGAGAAGATCATCGTAATGGGAAAAACCTCGTTTGGGCAGATGTCGAAACACATTAACATCTTCGATAGAAAACCTCTTCCAAACAGTTGACGGCTGATGAATCACCAATCTCATGACCACCACATCTCGCCATTCCACCATGCTCTGCGTTTATCAATGAAAAAGTCTCTTATTGTTAGGAACTAATCGCTGAGAGAGAGAGAGAGAGAGATAGAGGTGAGTGCAAGTCTCTTCTACTCGAATGTTGATGATGTTTGCAGGGCAGAGTGCATGTCCATAACACTTTTAATACTATGCTCCTTATCTAACTGTGATACGTACATAATATAACTAGCTACCTCTTGCATAAATACAAACTGCACTTACATATATATCTCTCTCTCTATTCTCGTTGACTTTTTTACCATTTCTAGATCAAATGTNATATATCTCTCTCTCTCTATTCTCGTTGACTTTTTTACCATTTCTAGATCAAATGTTTCCCTTCATTACCAACTGCAGCCAGAGTATGTACATACATTTTATCAGCACAACTAAACGAACAACTAAACGAAATCTACTACTGCTACTATCTTTTTACTCTCTATAGAGAGACAATAATAAGGAGCAAAAGTATAGATACAGCAAGATAACAACCAACATTGCCATTCCTTCTCATCTCATCTCTATCGTTTTTTGGAAGATGTGATATGAGTGAGTCCTATGCTATGTGATGGTGATGTGTGTCTTGTCTCTCTACTCTGAGCAACTCTCATGAAAAATCTCATTTGCCTTTTCGTATTTAAACCTGCTCGCCTATTCTCAATCATGATTTCCTCATACATTTCTCTCCGTCGGCAGCAACAGCCCAAACCAAAGTGGAATCTGATGTGATTATCTAACCTCTAGCTTTTTCTTCTCCTTTAAGTAGGTACCTCTAGCCTTCCATGCGTTGCATTTGCATATCCTTATCGAGAGAATGAAAAGTAAACATCTACTATACTGGCTCTACACCTTCATAAACATAAACATCTCCGATAATATTTGGCAAAGTGAGTATAAATGGTTGATAGAGGAGTCAAGAGATGAAGTCAAGCCACACACTCCATATTTCTCATCTCTGTACTATATTCCACTCTACTACATACTACGAGTTCTACTCTACTAGATACAACAATAATAATAATAATATATGAAATAGTTAAAGTATAGTAGGTAGGTACTAACAAAGTTCATTCAATGCTCAAAGGATGCGAAACAACTACGAGCACTATGAATTACATACCTGTTTCCACGAATATATCTGCATAATAATAGTTTTATAAAAATATTAGATGCTACTTACTATTTACTACTACATAGTGCACTGTTCCTTATTAATTGTATGCACTGTGGCAAGTAAATAAAATAAAGTGAGCTCAAATATGTGCTAGACATGTGTAGGCTATGCAATCACACAATAAGATATCTACACAAATATAAATAAATAAACTATATTGGTGGTGAGGTGCAAAGGCTAAGGTTTTGATAGGCCACAACAACCTGTCTGATGTCTGAAGACAAGATTTGATTATCTGTGCAGATATTTCTTACAAGTCAACTTATGGAAACGCAATATTATTTTATTATTACTACAGTGAACTAACTAATATGTACGCACAGAGAGACAGACAAATATATCTAATGCAAAATAATACAGTTAAGATAATATTCAGGAGGATGGCTTGCTAAGGCCATGCACATGATGCTATGCATGTGAAGGCAAGTCAGAGTAGAGTCATATTATGTGTGAGTATTTGTACTGTCATGACACGCTTTCCCTCACACCACTCACTCACACACAAACAACATTGCATTTCATCTTTCGTGGCCCACCTAATTTTCATTCCTTGTCAAAACACATCTCTTGCATACACACAGTGCGTATCAGGAGAACTTACATAAAAATATGATACTCCTTGTCTGCTCGATGCTTGTCCCTCAACTTGTTCCATCCATCCCATTCAACCTGTACAGAATGTGCAGATACGCATAGGACAGCGGAAATAAAACTTCTTTTACATTTTGGCACTACTATTGACAAACCGTGCTCACTCACTCTCCTGATATGATAGCCTGACGTGAACATCTTTTATATTATTAGATTCCTATAGCATAGCTACCCTATACTTAACTGAACAGTTGGCTGGGGCCAGAGAGACACTGACGAATATTTTCTACATTACAATTAGCACTTCACTCTCTATTAGTGCCAATGTATAGTAGTATTTATGTAAATCTCTATAGGTCTCTCGACGCAATTATATTAAATAAATAGCAAATAAAGGTACCTACTGTACTACTTACCGACAAGTGTATATATTAATGAAATCAAGAATATTTAATTCCTTTTTCTTGAGCAATCACTCAGCTTAATGACATGGTTGAGAATGTTTTCAACAAAACGGATATTAATCTTTGATTTGATCTCAATCTTCACTACTTCTGTCTATTCTAGAGATACGTAGCATCGAGATAAGAAATGCTACGAGTACGTACAGACAAACTATGCCGTCACGCTACACGATATCTAATTGAACTGGATGATATGGCTGTGTGTGGAAAACGTAAAGTTTAACTAGGTAAATGCACTATAGCCACTAAAACAATCATTTCGGCAAAATTGTCAATAAGCATTACAGTGTTACATACACACTAAAAAATATTAGTAGAAAGTGAGTAGGTAATTACCTCGATAATGGAAACACAGACACTGATGCCTTGCTTTTGCTCTAATTACTCTTATAACGTCTACTCTACTGGTTAGCACACAAAATACAAACACATGTATCATTACTTGCATTGCATGTGTCTCCGTTTATTCAATTACCCAAAACCTTTACAAAAAGTTCTCAAAAATCCTCTATAGTGCTATAGTACTTATCCTCTCTACAGTAGTCTCCTTTCAAAGCAAGAATTACTTACTGGTGTCGTTCATCTTAATTTGCTATACACATAAAAAATAATCATTTATTTTACGTTATTTGATAACATGCTTTAAAAACCCAAACACAGTGCCAAAAATTAGGATATCGCTATAATACACTATTTTCACGCAATATAAAAATATTGAAGGATATTTATGAATAATATATTTCGACGAGTAAATGATTTAAATCGATAATATTAATTGAAGAAGCAACGCGGCAGATAAAGTTACAGTTACAATTATAGTTATAAATCATTCTTACAGAGATATTTAGGAAAATGGACACCACTACATCGCATCATCGTAATCTTAACATAATCCAACAATTCCAACAAGTAAAATGGGTACCTTACCTACCGCCTACCACTTTACTGTTTTTGAAGATACATTCATATCGAGAGTCATGCCGCATGTACATATTCGCAAACTAAAAGCAAGTTGAACTGACTAACACAGCTACTAATCGTAACGCCATCTTGTCCTCATCAAACATTTCTACTATTTGCTCCTTCCTCTACCCTTCACATGTTATGAAGACGCTACTAACATTGATGTCTAGGAAGTTAATTTATCATGGAAATTGCATGAAAAAGCAGTCTAACCAACTTTACTAATATTTAATTTGGCCAAAAACTTAGACATATATTTCATTTACTATTGCTTTTAAGAGGCATTAATCATTTTGGATAGATATTGCTGGCTCAAAGATTCTTAATAAGTACTTAATAATAATATTATTATGGTTTACTTTTAGTTAGTAGCTTGTTTTGAAATATCTTTGTGTTAATTCCGCCTTGATCAAAATGGATGCATTGGACTATTGGAAATTACATTTTAATTGTAATTGTATCCTAATTTAATGCTCCATCAAGCATACTATATCCAACTATGCATTTATTACTAAATCCTAATGAAATATATCAGTGAAATTATTTCAAAAGTTGAGTCGAAATCGATCTATACATGTAAATTTAATCGTCTATGATTAATTATTGGACAAATGAGAGTGAGAATAGACACAATGTAGTGGAGTAAGTATTAACTGTCTCACATGATATGTACTGCATTTGTACCCAGTCAATGAATTGATTACATAGAAGGAAATTATGTCTCTAATAACATTAATATTAAATATGCGAAAAGCTATAAGTTTCATCATTTTAAATCTCAAGAAAATGTTACTTCAGTGGCAGGAATAGAAAACACATCTTGAGATCCAGATTCAAAATGCGGGTAAGGCATCAGAGTTTTCATTTGTATGCAGCACTCCCAAGGTTTGTCAATATCATCAGAAAGGAAGGGTTCGGAGCTGTGCCGTCTTTTACTATTAGCACCGCCAGATGAGCTTAGCGAGTCTAAAAGGAAATCCGCATCATCCATTCTAGAATTCGGGATATTGAAGTTTGCAGGTTTTGAACGTGCTCCGTGATCTTTTGGAAACATATAATATCCCAATTTATTCAAGTATCATTTGGTCTTAGCAAACAATAAACGAGCGTGTGACAAATCTGTTTAAGTAACAGATTCACATGCCTGTTAAAAAATTAAGCAACAAGCACAGTTCATTAGAGTAACATGAAGTTCTGTTGATCAGATTAAATGCAACGGAGTAAATGACCTCCTAATGTGTCATGAGTTGGTCGCTCTTTCTTTATAGCCTAATCAAATGGTAAGTAAAATTCAGAGTCTATTAAAGAAAGTTGTGTTTACCCGAAACGTCGATGGTGAAAGAACGTTCTAATTGAGGACGCACTCGTGTGTTGCTGCTGCTCCTAATACCCGACTCTTTTTCTGAAGATTGAAACGTGCTGTTGCTGCTTGTCATCCTTTTCACGTACACAGACATCCATGCTGTGTAGTAATTGCAAAGCACTAGTTCTCCTATCTATATTCAGGCCACTACGTCAAAAATCTATTTATCCATTCAACTTCTATTGAATTGAGCATTCAAATTAGAGCACATTCATCCTCCTACACAGTAGTGACACTATCAAACACCGTATATAGTTTATAAGTTTCTACTTTTTATTATTCACAACAAAAATTTGCATCCTAGTCTGTTTTGGAGTAGCATTGCGGTTTCTGTAGATTCCTCCGTATGCATATAGCATTTCAATTTTAAAGGTCATCCTTGCACATTGGGATTGACATTAAAGACTTTTGAAAAAATTGAATAGCTTCATTTTACATAGAAAAGTATATTACATTTTTGGTAAAAATTACAGCATGAAAAAATCCATATTTATCCTTTTCTATTATAAATACGTCTTACAAGTCGCTATACATCACAGTTAAATATTATACAACAGTGCATTGTATAAGTACCCAACATGAGATTACATTCCGCAGAATAATAACAAAAAATATACTTATTTACGGTATTTTTATCCACTCATTGCGCACATTACAGAAATTCCTTGTCATATCTCTGTGATTAGGATAATGCTAAATAATTTAGAGAGAAAATAAAAAAGGCTACTAAAAAAGGAATGGATTTTCTTCGAAAACTATGAGAATAGATATGAATCTACTTATTAGGTACAAAGATATATAGCAACTCTGCTCAAAATAGTGTTTTCTCCTACCTTCTTTATTCATTCTTTGACAAATGTACTATACGCCCAGTAGCATCATAAAACCAAATTAGAGAATGACGTCCAACGCATTATGCCAATTGATAATTTTACAAATTGTAGCTTTGAATGTAAAATAATTTCTATTGAATGATTAATCCTTTAGAGTATTAAGTACTTGGAATTTTTATATTGAATTCGAATCTAAAAATGACTCAATCTCTGAGGCAATACTAATCACTTAACCTTGCCCTGTTTGAATGGAAATTGCCTGACTGAATAAGCAAATAATAAATTACTTTATTTCATAATATCCAAATATTGAATACACGAAAGTATCTTAGCTCAATTTTAACATCGTTTCTGACAAAAACGAGAAAATTGTATTTAAACTTTTTAGTAACGTTTCTAAAATCTTAAAATGGAGACTCGAAGACGGATTTATTTCATTGACAATATCAGAGTACCTACTTACCCAAAAGTCTGAACAGCGTCATGACATTTGAAATGAATAGCTAAGATGAAAGATGCTTTCTTATATTATTATCCAGATTACCTAGTATATATTTTAGAGACACAATTATTGCAAGTGCTGCTTAAGCTTTCTTATATAACATTTTAGGCTTATAAAACATTTTTCTGGAATGTATCATTCTCAATCTTTAGCTTTCGATATCCTCTTCTTCGAATTTAGCTCATACTTACTCAGATTGTAGTTCTCACTGCTAAGGAGGTTTTGAACCAGTACTTACTAAAACCTAACTTCAGTTCGTTGGTAGCACCAGGTCACCCGTCACCCATAGATAACAATCCTCCGATAGCATAGCCCTAAATACACGGTGCACATGTTTCAAAATGACAAATGTTACTGCAAATAGGCTGATCTGAACCACATGCGACACCACTTGCTTTCAAATGCTTTCTAAGAAAAGTAATCTCGGAAGTACACCTACGCTATTTTGTAGCATTCCTAACGTACAAAGGGGCAAGGATTAAGATTAGTTAGTGCTGTAATAATGAAATAGAGAATAGCGATGCCATAGATACAGTTTTCACAGGATTATCTACAGATATTTACATAATATGATGGCATACCTGACAAGGATATTGAAAATTAAGGTCCACGATTGCACATCCCGTCTTTCTCATTTGATCTCCATTGCATACGGCATCTGGCAGTTCAACAGGTATAGGACCCTTGATATTAAATGGAATTGCTTCTTTCCCACTCATCTTCTGGTAAACAAATTATAAATTTTCGCAAATGCAGATATAACAAATGCAGATATAACAACTTTTACGGATGCTCTATCCAGCTACTGTTTTTGGAAAATTATATTACAGTAATAATTTTCAGATCTCCCACCCACTCATCTCAAATATAAAATCTATTCTGTCGTTTTTTATTAGAAAAAATGACGCTTTTTCAGCTTTTTTTCAGCTTTTTCAGTTAATTCCGATTAAGAGACCAATTCACTTTACTAAATCAAGATATAAAAAGTACAGACAATTTTCTTTCCTTCTCACTATGCGAGCTTGCCTTTGTTTGATCGATTTTATTCTGCCACTGCCACATATAATAACTTCAGGGCAATAAACGCGCATCATCGGGTTGCAGTTGCTATATTTACATTTTCGCATTCACATGATATTGAGTCAGTCAATAGTTGTCTGTCATCAACATTCGTATAATGAATCCTGGATGTATTGTCACAGATTTTCCCCAACTCTTAGAATATCATGCAGGAATAGACATTCACCGTCTTTTTGTGTCATGAATGAAAGATGTTTTATTAGCCAAAAGAATAAGCCAGAATTTTGCCATAATAAGGACTAGGTATTTATATTGTTCTACTTATTTTATTTGCAATAATTTACAGAAATCCCATTAATTACCTACAATTAAAACTTAAAACCTGGGTAGTCTTATATATTTTTTAGATAGCCGTAAATGGTGTATCTGTAAAAGTTCCTATTGAAAAATTTGTTGAGCTGAATTACAATGGTGAAACAATTCCATTGTTCAGGAAGCAAAGAAAGGATTGTTTCTGAATGACTAGATAAAACGGTAGGGATGGTTACAGATAGAGATAGGGCAAAGTAGTTTGGAGTAGTAAGACTTTGTCAACGCGATCTGAAAGGGTAGTGAAAATAAGGCTAAAATCACATTACCCGTATTTTATTTCGGGTTTGTATTGCATTTGTGATGTAATTTGATTGTGGGAATAATAAGTGGAAAAGCATTAGTATCCATTATATTCATGAATAGCTTTAGACGCTCGGCAGAGTAAGCTAAGCTTGATACTCTGTTATACTGACACACTTTGCAATTTGGCTTTCTGACTGAAGGAAGTAAAGTGGAAGAGTAGAATTATCGATCCACGTCTATATGGGGCTGTGCACCTGAAATATGATAACTATCAGTCCGTAGCTATAGTAGTTAAATGCGAATCAATACTCCATTATCAATGTCGGAATAAAATTTAAAATTCTTATAGCGTCGCTTTCTTTTCTTTTGTGCACTCTGCGGGCGGACGTTGCGTTGTTGAAAGAATGATCGTAAATACTTAGACTGTATAAATGATAATTGTTTATTCATTTTCAGACATGGATATTGACAATTTGCGAAAATTAAAAAAGCGACTTGAATATATTTCGTATATTTAGGTAAACGTTAAGAAAATTATATTCAACGTATAGGTAATTAATAATGTACGAACGGAAAGATGAACCTCTTTGTAAAGTACAATATGGCACTGAAATTTAGTAGGCTGCAATTGTTTAATAAAACGGGGCTTAATTTAATTCTATCTTGTATCTCTAATGCACTATGCATAATATAATTAACTATTCGTCGGGAAATGGAATAGTTGACACAGTACTCAGTACATTGTATTGTTATTTGTATTTAATATATTTGTAATGTAAATGATATACTTAGTTTTACAGATGAGATGACTGACAAATAGCTACATGTAGGTAAATACTTAAGTATAACATTTATTTAGTTGGACAAAAATTAATTGTGTTTAATTATATGTAATAAATTGGTAATAATATGTATATATCTACTTCGTACTGCGTATATTTAAAATTATAAAAGAATGTACAGGTATATAGCTGCACGATAATTTCAATTGAAACGTACAACCGGATCATAGTACGATTTGAATGCAATTCAATTACATTTCTTAAAAGGAATTGAATATCATTAGTTAGTTGGATGCAATAGGATCCGACCTTTATTAGGTAGTTTTAAGTATTATTATAATATTTTATAATCCATACATACCCACAATTTAATACTTTTCTGTATTACGAATAAAGGTACTTTTCATATTCTATCATTATGATATCTCTATCTACCAAAGATCCGAATAATATGTTTATTTCGTGTGATTATCACAACTGTATCCTTTAGAAGCGACGTCCGTAACGCGACTGCCTACCCAGAACAAGAATACATTCGACTCGGCCCGTACACACATTATAGCAGCAATGTATAGTAGCGCAGTTCCAGTACCGTGAAATGGAAATCCCTTTGTGAACATCATTCACTGTCTTTACAAATCTGCTTTAATTCTTGATTTGCCCGTTTTCAGGAGCAATGAGGCGATATGATTCTTTCGTTTCGATTTACATAGAAGCTGTGAACTTGACGTGACTGTAGAGCATTTCCAAGGACTCTTTTCTTAACACAACACTACATGGCGTCAACTACAAGTACCTTCCTACCTACACTATAATATTATACGCTACAGACAATATGAAATTATCTTAATATCCTAATGATAATCTATATTGATGTTTACATAGAGAGAGTTTAATATATTTAGCGAGTAGAGTTGCACAAGTAGATCCGCTGTAATTTCAACTACCTAATTGTGCCTACGCCTTATTCTTTACTTTCTCCTACGCAGCTCTCAATTGTTGATTACTATGGATTTAGCATTAACCCTAGGCAAGTCATCAAATATTTCAGTGGGATTTTGTTAGAACAGTCAACATTTAGTAATTAGTGGATGCCTTGAAAATTTTCACGGAGTCGTGGATTCCAGAATTCTTGATTGGACATAGCGAGTCATTCTAATCGATCTGATTTATAGCTACGTTGATATTTCTATGTTCTCATCCTCATTAAAGTTGTAATCGGAGGAGGAATGAGCTGGATGAGAGTGTTCGTCGAAATGTTTCTAAATTTATTCACAGCGCACCCAGTTGCTAATAATGTAATAGCTAAGAGAAGAATGCATCTGTAGTACAGCACAAGTTTTAGATTTTCAAGAAACGTGACTATTTGACACTGTCATGATATTTGTATGCATAGAGAGTCTAAGTAGACACCAATAATAATATTTTCGTAGCTATGTACGCAGCTCCTTTGATGACTTCATTACTCAAGTCTCCAACAATAGTCTCCGGTACTTTTTTTCAGTTGTTGCAGGTCGTGTGCCAACTTTCAACATTCGAATTCCCTTCCACTAATTATGTCATTTATAATTTTAAGTCATACAGAAACATTAGTGTTAGACACTTTCAGCGACACCCACTTACTTTTCATACAGAACGGCACAATTTACTATTTTTATTAATGTAATATTTATTGTTACTTACTTTGGTACTTAAATGCTAAGCTATACGCTCTTATTTCTACACATTAAATATGTAAATACATTTGACCTATTTATATTCAATGCAGCGTACATTACTTATTTGAAGAGAGTAGTAAATAGTAGCCATATAAAAATGACTGGCTTTTAAAGTCTAGTAAATACAATCACAAACCAGACAATATCATCATAGTCGTTAATAATAAAAAGCCTTTCTATATGTATGCGTACTGCGTACCTACTAAATATTCACTATAAACATACTCTATCATCTTGGTATAATAGTCTCACAGTAAATATAATTATATGTATAATATTATAATATAGAGAGCAATAGAATTGACAGTAATTCTTTACCGGCTAATAATTATAATCGTAAGTAGTAGAGTTACATGCTCCAAATAATCTTGGAAAGGTACGGATGGCAGACTGACGTAAACTTTCGAACACTAATCACAAAAATCTTATACAAATATCAATTACTACTATACTCACTGTGGTTTGTATTTAAAGCTACTGCTCACAATTCTAAGCACGTTACATTCGTTTTTATTTACGTGGATCTACATTCACATCACATTGGAAAGAAATTCAGATGTGCATTAATAATTAATAATTATCATTACATACACAAAACACGATTGGAGACTAAAAGCATAAATTAAAAATGGTTAAAAGACTTAAATAAGTATTACACTATTACTTATATACAATTTAGCTGTAAGCCAAGGATTTGTATTGCTAACACATACATATAGAATTATTATACAGCTAGGCTTCTTCAATTATATTATTTACACATATTATATGTATGTTATTACTTCCATTTTTGGTGCAGTATAATCACAGATTATAATTTAACTCCGAAAGAAAAATAAGAAGTAAAAAGTACAGCGTTTTCTGTATATACCTAATCATTATTTCACGTAAGCTAATTTTAAAATTTTAAAAGTTATAGATTATCCTATCTCGAAATCAGCGGTTTAGGTCGTAATAGCAGCAGTGCAAGGTTTTAGTACGAGTTACTTGGCAAGGAATATTGCTGAAATTCTATTTCAGAATGTTTGTCTGCAACTTACGGAGCATTTTTGAAAAATATCATGACTTTTTTTAAATATCAAACATTCGCCTTTGGTTTCAAATAAAAAACGTAATAAATGAAGGTTTACTAAGTAAAACATATTGAAAAATTATATATTGATTTGCACGCAAATGGAAAATGTAAATTTAATTGTAGACATTTCTAACATTCGTTAAGCATAAAACTTGAAAATGAATGTATGTGGTAACTAAACATTTGTAGCACCAAAAATTAAAAAAAAAAGGAATTCATAAATGACAGAATTAGATTTTCACTTTGGACTTCATTACTCTGTTAATTGCTATAGTAGGTTGTATTAAAGGAAGTCTATATGATATTTTCCATTTACTCATTTTCCTATCCAAGCAACGTATTATCAGATCACCCGATAGCATAAACATCCATCCTTATTTTAAGAGTAATATTATGCAAGATTTAAGTTTGGGGAAATCTAAGATTGTAATGGAGGACAGTTCCCGTAAGTAAACCAAGTCATAGGAATGTGTCATCTGTAGGAAGAAATATTCATCAGGAGTTTGGGAATACAGGCTAAAATTCCTATTAAAGTGAAAACCTCTTTGATTTTCTGGATAAGAATGCAGGAGACAGAAAAATTAGGCAGATAAACAAGAAAAAGAAATAAAATATTGCTTTTCCTCAAAGGAGTTCTTCCATTCGTAGTCTTAGCAATGTGTATGCTGGAAGCAAGCTGCCTAGTAATAATAATGATAGCTCTCACAGAGATTTATATGTAGACAGTAAATGTAATGCAGGCCTAGAATAACAATATTATCACAACATGTCATGCATGGTTTGCAGTTTGCAGTGTAATGGGATACGTGTATCATTATTAATACGTTTGAAGAGAGTACTAATAAATTTGTGGTGGTTTTTGTGACACTCTCTACTCTCATTATCGATTATCATATCTTTTCAATACATTGATGCAACTACCAAAGAGTAGGCAGAAAAGGAAGAACATTCCATTAGAAAGTTTCATTTGAACATTTATAAGTATTAGAAGAATCCCTGGTGAAAAATCTCCAACTATATTAAACCTCATTTCCTCTAAAGTCCCGAAAAAAGGAAAAGAAAATGGAGAAAATCTCAGGAATGAAATTTGACTCTCCACAAAGAAAAAATGAATGTTTTACAAAAGTTAAAGTCAAATGAATACTTTTGTGAAAATCATTAAATACAAATCGGAATGTTAAAAATACCAAATGCCAGTAATAAATGAACTTGATCATAGAAATGAATTCGCTAAATTTTACCTGGGAATAATTGCATAAGAGAGAACCTGAAAAATGAGGTGGCAAAAAAGAGTTTTCCTCCAAGAGATTTTGTCTTATGAATTGTACATATTATATTTAAATGTATTTAGTCAATGCATGTCATCAAATATTCAGATTATTATAATAGCGAGCAGTTATATCTATGCCCAATAGAGTCCCTAATTAATATTGAAACATAATTTAATTTGATTTATGTAGCATTTTTTATCATCTAGTAGTTCCGATTGTTTTTGTTGTATAATTTGTCCAGAAATGACGGGTCGAATGAAAATCCATAAAAAGTAATGACAATGAGGAGTGTCTATTTCTGTTGGAATGTAAGGAAGAATCTGTAAAGTTGCTGGTAAAACTGACCCGTATTTTCTGTCTCGCCTCAAATAGAACGACAAAGAACAGACGGAGGAAGAATGGGAAGAAAGTATATATCTTATCTGGTGATAGCAAATGTAATATGTGCCGAGATATTTATCTTTCTATACTTTGGTGATCATGAGGGAACTTTCCCTACGCTCTATGAAGTACTAGTGACTAATATTGTAAATAGCTTGTCCTTACTTAGCCATAGCTATTTCTATGGTACATAATATTTTGTGTGGTGTGCCACGAGAAGTCTATGTACTGCGTATGCATAAGCAGCATGGGGCCCTGGAAAACTTTCATATGACTTTCACCGTGTAAATGACATTGCGACATTTACACCTACACGACAGCACACTAAACTTTCACTTGGAAGTGAAAGTTTAAATTTCATATGAAAAGTTCCTAGTGCTCCATCCTGTAGTAGTTACCTATAGTAAAATCTTATAAATAGTGACTACAGAGTCGAGTGGAGTATTAGAGCTCGGATATTAAGTCCTTACTTAGCCATAGCTATTTCTATGGTACATAATATTTTGTGTGGTGTGCCACGAGAAGTCTATGTACTGCGTATGCATAAGCAGCATGGGGCCCTAGAAAACTTTCATATGACTTTCACCGTGTAAATGACATTGCGACATTTACACCTAGCACACTAAACTTGTTTCCATGTATTTTGGAGCACACTAAACTTTCACTTGGAAGTGAAAGTTTAAATTTCATATGAAAAGTTCCTAGTGCTCCATCCTGTAGTAGTTACCTATCTGTATAGTAAAATCTTATAAATAGTGACTACAGAGTCGAGTGGAGTATTAGAGCTCGGATATTAAAATTGGCTAGACAGGATGACGAAGGAGTCACGGTCGTCAGGCTGCGGTTGTCAGCCAGCGAAAGTGACGAGATGGATCGAAGTGTATTGGATCGAATGGAGAAAAGCGATATTGTATTAAAGTTGAAGATGGAGAGAGTGTGAGAGAGAGATTGGCGAAGGAAGTAAGAAAATGATGAGAAAAATGGAATTTGGCGAATGAGATTATGAGCTCACTGTGGCAATTATACGCGTAACAGTATTCTCTGGAATTACATTTGACAACGAGTGAGACAAACAGAGTTGGCGGAATGTGGAGCTGTCGGTGGAGGAGTTGTCGTCGAGTTGCTACTCAAGGCCAGCCGTTTCATTTGCCGTATTGCTGCTGTTGCATGGTACGCGTTCTAAAACCACAAAAAAATCACAATTCAAATACAAACCCCTCACCTGCTCAAGCCAACTAACATTTAGCACATTAAAGGTAAAAGCCACTGCTTACTTGCTCTTGCTTGCGTCTACTACCGAATTTACTTACACAACAATCGACACTTATTAATGTGGGGAGCTGTGAGAGAGACGCGACATTTATTTATTGTGGGATGGAAGATGGACGAAATAATTCGTGTGAATTGTTTTGGTCGGAGGAGAGGGTGAGAAATTGAGAATTGGGATGCGAATCTCTCTAACAGTCCCACATCATTATAATAAATACCACGTACGGACCTATATGCTGCACAATACGCTCGACTACGTTCACTACAGTACAGTACATACATGTGCCGCCTTGATTAACGAATCAAACACCAGGTTTTGGGTTATTCACGCCGTGCCAGAAATACGAACACCTAAACTAATTACAATAATTACAAATAATTACTTACTAGATTAGTTGCGAGATGAGTGTGGGCAGAGATTCAAGAAATTAATAATACAGGGGACTAGTGACAAGATAATGTCGAGCAGGGGCACTGCCGTTATTATCTCTGCTCTGCATTGCCCTCTAATAATGGCTTTAGTG